>PVKS010018791.1:0-39463 GCA_004027875.1 Aplodontia rufa
AAAAAAAAAATGCCAACGGTCCTTGAAGATGAGAGGCGAGAAGAAAGCAGCTTTGAGAGAAAGGAGAGAAAAAAGGGAAATGTCACCAACAAGGGTAGGGGGTCCACTGGGGCCCAGAGTCTAACCCACAGTGTTGAAGCAGTTCCCAGGATGACAAGGCCTCAGAGGAGGTCTAAACCAGGGCAAAGAGGTTTCTAACCTTGGGAGAGATTCTGAGCCCCTGCATGTAGAGTGGAAACAGCAGGGGCAGTGAACAAAAGAAGACCACAGGAATTACGATGAGAGGCTTCTCAGCAATCACCACCAAGCAGCGTGGATTCAGGGCTTCCTGAATATTTGACCTAGGACTTTGGTTCCACCGTAGGATGGAATTTCTCTCCAACCAGCCTCCACGGAGGCTCAGAGGTAGACTGAAGTCAATAATGTAAAGAGAAGCCGTATTTCTCTCACGCACGTTTGTTACACTCATTTTCTGTCAATAGCACTGTAATTATTGACTGATAGCCATCTGGAGAAGTAATGATTTTCTCAATATTGGGTAGATGGGTTTCACCAGGCGACTGCAAAGCAAATTCTACTTCCTTAGTGACATACATTGAAACACCTTGTTGGAAACTTTCTGGACTTCTTGAGGTTCTGTTGTGCAATGCTTTTGCCGCTCCAGAACCCAAGGACACTGTTGTACTTTCATCTTCACTATTCTGGCACTTTCTGTTGCTAGTTCCTGCCCATCTTCTAACAGTAGGAATTCCATTATCATAGAATCCTTGGATTGTACCTGTAGCTGTAGATTCCAAAAAGGTTTATTTGTTTCCACTTTTTTTCAAATTGATAGTTTCTAATACAGTCCGTGGAGTGGTTATATTATAGTGGATTGTTCACAAATGCTATCAAACACAGTACTAGATGCTAGGGATACAAAGGAGATTAAGACCCAGGCTCCATTAATGACTAAAAAAAGATGCAAACATATTAATTACCATAAAAACAAAGTTTTATAGAGTGTATGATAGAGATTCTACCCACCTGAGAATCATGGGAGGCTTTCAAAAGGAAGTGGTATTTAAGCTGGGTCTACGGCACAGACACTTGCTGGTATCAGACAGGACAAGCTAATTTGTTGAATAGGTATTGGATTGTTTTTCTATGGCATCTCCTGACCAAGTCTTTGAGACAGGGGTAGGGCCAAGCCTATGAGCAGTGCTCAAGTGGTCCCTGCTGTGGGGACAGCAATAGCTGACAAGTGGAAGCCCACTGGAGCTTTGGTCCAGTGTCCTCTAGTGGGAGTCCACTTCCTCCTGGACTCAGCCTCTGCAGAACCCTCAGCTTGAAGACCTTAACTTTGGTCTATCTTGGTCAAACCTCACTTCTTTGATTCCAAAATCTGACTTTAATTTACCACAGAATGCAGGAGAAAGAGGCCAAGTCCCTTCCCTTGACATTTGAGACCCTAGGCCTCTGTGATAGATTACGAAGAAGCCTATCCACATTCTGGGAATATTTGCCTTCCGTACGCTTATCAGTGCTACCAACATTCCTTTAGGATTTTCTCAGCATGTTGTTCCCAAACTTTCATATTTAGTTCATGATCAATGAGACATATTATCCCAGTTTCATTCTGCCCTTCCCCCCACTCCTGACCCCAGCACCCGAGTCCCCTACACACATACATAGACTTGATCTGTGCCCTGTCATCCAGCATGTGGGGTCTCTGGAATCACTTTGGGTTTCTGTGAACTGTATTATTTGCATGTCCTTTATCTACTTTGAAATCTTGGGGTTTAACTTCTCTTGCTTCCTATAAATCTTGGCACTTTGTTCCCTAAGTCATTTTTTTTTCACTAATAATTTAGCAAGAGGCTGATTTTACAGAATCTGAAAGTCACAAGGTCCACAGACCCCAGGAATCATAATCTTTGTAGCTAATTGAAGTTACCCATTTGCCTCTACTTACTTTTCAGGTAAAACCATTACTCCTTCCACAAATTTTATTTGAAAACTTCCTCTTATGAATGTCTTCAATCTTTTAAACTTCTGTACCTTGTGAAATAAAGAAGATTCGAGAGAATCTGTCTTTCCAACAACTCCTTAGTTTAAGTCTGGATGAACTAGTTATCACAGAATAAGCTGGAAAGAAAAAAGAATCTTGATTGAATACTAAAGCCTTTTCTATTCTGCAAAGGTGAACTTTTTTGTTTTTGACCTAGATTCTGTGCCTGGAAAGGCAAGTGACTATAGATGATTCTTTTTTCAAAAATTAGTTAAATGTTGATATAAAAAGGACACATTTAATTAACTAGATTTATTTGATTATCCTAGAAACCTGACGGATAGAAAGTTCCTTGTACGTACCTTCATTGTTACCTTCTGAGCAGCTCTCTCCATAGCAACTGAAAATTTCTCTGGGCTGAAATAATCCTCTCTAGCTCCCAGTGCACAGTCAAGGAATTTTAAAAACAGGGCACTTTGAAACCATGGAACACTCTGAGATTTGAAAGCCTGTGGAGCTCCAGATAAATAATCATTTATCTTTCTAAGGTAAGCACTGGGTTTACAAATGCTTGTATCATACTCTATCATTTTTAAAATGCTAACACAAGAATATTAAAGTCCCTCCTCACCTTTTTAAACCTTAAAAATAATCCCAGTATCTTTGTTACTACCCCAAAGTCATTATTAGCTCATCTCTGGGCCAGGATCTGAGATGAGTTGCTGTTAACATTTTTTTTCCTTAAACAATCAACTGAAGAGATTTTTTTCCCCAAAAGCTGATTGGCTTGAAATTCATCTCCTATCCTGTTAGTCTCCATTGAATGAGTGGATTTATCAGTGCTCCTGAGATCCTGAAATCTTGTTTTCTCTAAGATAATGCATTCTCCAGAATATTGGCTCTTAATCAATTAAAAAGTAGCCAGTACTTTCTGAACATTACTGTTTTCCTCCAGTACTTTTCCTTGTCTGAAACCTTTTAAGTAAATATTATATTGGAAATATATTAGTACTTATTTTCCCTTTTTGATTTTTATTCCCTTACTTTAGTGATGAGAATCCCAAATTTCATAAAGCTCTTTACAATAAGCTTAGAGGAAGGTGTTTCCCTTCCCTGTCCTGTAACTTGTGCCATCTGCAGAGAAAGGTACAACTTACTCTTCCTAATGGTTGACTGTGGAGTTCAGGTACAGGCAATGCAACATGCTTCTTGGCTGTTCTTCTGCAGCTGGAAAGTTTACAGCCCTGGTACTTTCCTGCCTGCTGTTTGGGGTTATAAAAATCACCTACAGACCTCCCGTTGTTTAGAAACAGCTTGTCATTGCAAATCAGCTTAGCCACCCAATTAATGAACCCTTTCAAACATGTTGCAGGCACAATAATTGAAGCCTTCCCCTGCCCCACTCCTTAACTGCAGAAATTCTTCTGGTCTCAAGTTTATCCTGTGAACAGCCACCTATTTAACTAAGACAGATTCAAGGTGAAGGAAGAGTGGAAATGTGCTTGTGGATCAATCGTTCAGAATTTTGGGTGCCGTTGTTCTTTCTACTCCGCCTTGTTCCCTCGACTGAGACAGACAAGCCTACAACCCAGGACAGCAGCACAGGGAGTCAAGACCACCTGGCAGAAGTGCTACAGGTTCTCTCTGCTGGTGACCACCCGCCCCTCAACCACTCACGAAGCCTCATCAAAACGTTGTTGGAGAAGACTGGGTGCCCCCGGAGGACGAATGGAGTGCAAGGAGATTGCAACCTGGTTAGTGAAACAGAATGGGGTCAGGTGCCAACGTGTGTTCGAAAGAAAGTAATGGATTCTAGAGCTGATCCAGCAAAGAGAATCAAATGCAGATGTCCCAATACCTAAGTGGGTAATTTCCATATTTGGGATCCAAAAAATATTGAGCATTCTGCATATAGCATTTAAAGATAGAGAACTCATTTTTCATTGAAAGGATAATGTTTACATTTTCTAGAATCTTTCTACATGTTCAGAGGTATTTATGAACATGAACTTTCAGTCCCTTCTTTCTGATTTTCTAATCCTTTATGAGAGCCGACAGTGAACTTGCCAGTGACTAGTTAGATCCATGTGATTTGTTTTCTGTAGCATATTTATAGCATTCTGAAGTTTGTTTAATGCTCAATCTTGAGTGCTTTCTTCTAGATATTGATTCGTGTTTTCTAACATTTTTCATGGTAGATAGTCAGTGATTGGATAACCATCTTCTTAATGAGGAATCTGGGCTGCGGGAGAGAAATGCTACAGGTAAAGCTGAAATTAGATTATTGGCTTCTGAGGTCCATATCACAGCCTTCTCCTAGTCTACAAAGCAAATCCCCACGCTGGCTGCTCATCTGAATCAGCTGGGCAGGTTTCGCAAACACCCATGTTGGAACTTTATCCTCCCCAGATGGAGACTGAACTTGCCCAGGATGGAATTTTAAAAGATTTCTCCAAGTCACTTTAATATGAAATCGTCAGAGGCTGACAATCCTCCTCCCCCATTGGGGTGGGATGATGGCATGGTAGAGGGGTGATAAGATCAGCAGATGAGGGGAGAGCCCTGTGTCCTAAAATGACTGTAAACAAAATCAAGCAAAATTGCTCTTAACCATCCTATTCCTGATCCATGAGGTTTTTCTTTTAGGAAGAACCTACAAATATATAGATAAATAAAAACATAAGTAAAACAGATGAAAATAACTGCTTCCAAAATTAATTTTGGAATCTTTTCAATCATGCATAGTTTGAGGAGTAGCGCGGGGTTTCGGGGGAGCATTTCCTGGCCAAGTGGTTGTTTTGTTTTGGTAACAGAAGGGGTCTTGTTCATAGACAGTTTTTCTCTACTCTGTATGAATAATAAATAATTCAATAATTATTAAAATGCCCAGTGGTTCCCACAGGAGACATGTTATAATAGGCAATTGATGTATGATGACATTAAAATCTATTTATAGATAGAGCGACTAAGACATCCCTCTGGAAGTACCCAGGAATCATATCTTATGAATGTCCTCTGAGAATTTGCTTCAGGGCAATGCTTTCCTTTAATAACATGAAATGCCTTTTTAAGGCTGCTTGAATTTTAGTTTGCTAGGGGGAATGTAAATAGGCAAAATTGTTCTCCATTTTGGGGGCTGGGGAGGGAGGGATTGTTTCTCCCTTATTGTTTTCTGGGATATTATCAAGAGTTTGACCCATGTGGCTTACATTGGGAATTATTCCCATTCCAGGTGTGCAATACTCAGTTCAATAGCTTCGCCCTCTTGCTGCTGCTCTATTTCTTCCTTTCTGGAAGAAACCAAGGTGAAACAAGGTGAATCTTGGCTTCCCCTGTACAGAGAGCTTCCATTCTCCTGAGTTCCCTGCCAGCAAGGAGCCCAGGGAACGTCTCCCTGTCATTCACGAGAATCCAGTGGAAACAGAGTCCTGCTTTCGCAGGCACCCAGGTTCTGGCCCAAACCACAGGTCTTCAGTTTGCTGTTGAGTCTGTTTTTGTCATTTCAGGGACTTTGCTGACAGGCAGGATTCATGCTAGAAACTATGGTATAAAGAGAGCTGATATCTCTCAATGTTTGAAGAAATGAGAGAAGTGGGTGTCTTGAATTTGTGAGGAGGAAAAAAATGTTCCCAATTTTAGGTCTAGGTAAAAATGGAATTTAAAAAATCAATCTGAGGTATTTGAAAATATGGGGCATTGAAAAACAAATCCATGCTAACTACAGCACTTGAAAGTAGGTAGTTCTTGTTGCCTGATAATGGCTTTTCTTCTCTTTTTTAAAGAAAGGGGTTATTACAGCTTTAATGGACTCAATGAGGGGTTAAGTGATTGCTTCAGTATTGATGAGAATCATGAGCCTACTTAGGTTTCTGAAGGGGAAAGAGCCCTGTTCTGGCATTTTCTAGATTTTAGGACCTGCTGACCCCCAGTGTCCTCAACTGCAGGTCTGGGGTAGTGCGTCTCTCCTCAGAGAGATCTCTGGGGATCCCACGAATGTATGTGGACACAGGAGACCAAGTTCCCTCTTTGCTTTACCTTCTCTGGTCCTTCCTTGTTCAGGGACTCTGGAGCTGTGACATTCTTCAGAATCCCCCTCCTGCCTGCCCCCCAATTCAGCTGTGCCAGATGCTCAGGATTTTAACCAAGTTCTCCAGGCAACTTTCAGCCACAGTCAAGGCGAGGCATAAAGACCTTTGGTATATTTCACACCCGGTCTCACCCTCCGACTTATTTGTCATAGCTTTCATGGGATAAAATGTAGAAAGCATCAAGCTTAATAAATTTATCTTCATTCTTCTCAGCAAATACTTTTTTTTTTCTTATCAGTCAGAAAAGCCATTAAATCTAGTACAGACACATTGAGACCAGGGTCTGCCATCAGCCAACATCCACCCAGCCCTTTGTTTGGCAGGAAAAGGAAGAAATACAATTTCCTTCTTGTATTTTACCATTAATTATTGGTCCATTCAAAACACAGATTCCCTTTTCCCAAAAAAAGATCTCATAAAAACCTAAGAATTTAAAGATGACAGTGGATTTGCCTGTGAATCAAAATCCAGTTTTAACATCTTTGGGCTAAAACCTCTGAAGTCATCTTGCAGGTTTGACAGCCTACCTTATTAATGTGAAAGAAGGAAATTATCATCTAGCTTTTTGTCACTGAGGTTCTCACCTAGCATAAGCAATAACACAGCTGAATTACCTACCAACGCTATCTGATTTGGCTTCAGGGTGTAATGGACAATTACCCAGTGTCTGGGTAGCCTCTTAACTTGTAAGGAGTCCTCTGCTTGAAATTGAATTAATCTTTAACAAAGTTTATTGCTTTATAAAGTCTTCAAAATCAATTCCTAGAATCTATGTGAGTTTTTTTTTTTCTGTTTAAACCTTATGCCTCCACCTGATGCGATTTAAAGGAAAATCATTGGATTATTCCTGAATGAGTCCATTCTTCTTTAACAAAAAATCACTTCACCAGAGTCAGCAGCCTTGGACAGATCTTGATGCCTACAGAGTGGCTGCATTTGCAAAACTTTCCTAAGCATCCTCTCCCAAACACAATCCAATCAACTGCTAAAATCTTAAAACAACAGAAACAGATCAAGTGGTGATGAGTTGAGAATTCTTGTCTCCCTTCACCATCAATCCCCAAATTACTTTTTGTCATATCTGTGGCCGAGGGAGAGATTTGGTTTTCTTTCTTTATTTCATTTGATGCTTTCTGCAGCATTCTTTCCTCAAGCCACTACCTTCTGTTTTTTGATAACTTTTCTAAGATTCTAGTATCATAACAGGAAGCTAAGTTTTCAGTGCATGATCATTTGCTTCACAGTTATACTCTAATCAACCGGAGACAAAAAAAATTAGAGCAAGAGCTAAGTGATACTTGTGCAAGATGACTGAAACCTCTAGACACACAAAGTTAAACGATTCCATAACTGGTTTAAAGTTTTCAAAGTCAGAAATGAGTTTTATCTTCTATGTTGTATGCTTTGTACAAACCAGTTCTTTAATGCTTAGCATAATTATTATTCATACCATATTCTCAGCTGTGCCATGCCCTATTTTAATCCTGAAAATGCACAGTAAAAATGTTGAAGAGGAACCATTGATGGGCTTGAGTCTCAAATACTTCAGACGGATGAAATGTGGCCACATGCACTGCTGTGTGGTCATAGCCCTCCAATGTGTGCATGGTCTGGTGGCCTCATGAGCATCCACTCTGGGCTTGATGCTGCTCTTCCTACTGACCAAGCCCCATCAATCACCCTCTTCCTAGATAATATTCTCATTATGATTGCTATTAGAGTCTTACCAATCCTCTTTCTCCTTATTGATCTCTCTTCCTATCAAATAGGAAGGAGAAAAATAATTGGTTGAGAGGGCTGAACATTAAGTACATAATAGGTACATAATTTATCCTCTCCATGGCACAAAAGAAAGGGACAAGAGAATAGTCTGTTACAGACAGAGCAGGAATTAAGATTAATACAGGTACCATTATGAGCTCTGTGGCTTTAGGCTAGTTACTTACCATCTCTTAGGCTTGGTTTTCACATATGTTATAGGAATACCTTTTCTATAGAAGGAAAATATAATTCTTGTTTGATTTTTATTCAGTATTCTTACATATTGCATAAAATGTTCCCATTAATTCATTGAGCATTAAATAATTGCATAATTGGTATTCTAATGTTTTCCCTTTCTCTCTCTTTATTTTTTTTTAAATTTTTATTCGTTAAACATGATCTTACAATTAGGAGGGATTCATTGTCAAACAATCATGGACAAAAGTATAATGACAGAACAAGCCAAGGCTGGTATCAGTCCATGGTTTCCTCCCCTTGGGTTCCTCATGGTTCCATGTTTCCCCCTATTTAAGCCCCAAGTTAATTGGACTTCTCCTGGAAGTCAGAGGTTCCCCTCTGATTAGATTACCCCATACTGCTTCCCTCTAGTCTCCTTAATGTCCTTCCTATTCCATTCCCCCCTTTCTGTCCCCCTCCCTTTGTCCGCCAGGAACCTAGGTAAGGTTCCCCATGATCATGTAAAAATTCATACATGTTGAGGTAGTTGTTAGGTTAGTCATCTATCATACTGTTTCCGCTTGTATTCTAGCTTCCACAAATGAGAGAAAACACTCAGCCCTTGAGTCTCTGAGATTGCAGCCCTTGAGTCTCTGAGATTGGGATACTTCACTTAGCATAATTTTTTTCCATCTCCATCCATTTGGCTGCAAATGCCATAATATCGTTTTCTCTAATAGCTGAGTAGTATTCCATTGTATATATGTATCAAAGTTTTTGAATCCACTCATCAAGTGAGGGGCATCTGTGTTGGTTCCATAATTTAGCTATAGTAAATTGAACTGCTATAAATATTGATGAAGTTGTATCTCTATAATAACCCAATTCTAACTCTTTTGGCAAAACACCCAGGAGTGGGATAGCTGGGTCATAGGGTGGTTCCAGCCCTAATTTTTTTTTTAGAAATCTCCACACTGCTTTCCAGAGTGGCTAAACCAGTTTGCAGTCCTACCAGCAATGTAACAGTGTTCCTCCTTTCCCACAGCCCCTCCAGCATCTGTCATTGTTCGTATTTTTCATTTTTCCACTCTGACCAGAGTGAGGTGGAATCTCATTGAAGTTTTGATTTGCATTTCTCTTATTGCTAATGATGTAGAGCATTTTCCCATATGTACATGGGCCTTTTGGACTTCCTCCATTGAGAAGCTTCTTTTTAGTTCTGCCCATTTATTAATTGGATTATTTGTGATTTTGATATTTAGATTTTTGAGTTCTTTGTGTATTCTGGATATTAACCCTCTGTCCAAGGTGTAGCAGGCAAAAATTTTCTCCCATTCTATAGGTTCTGTCTTGAGACTCTTGACTAAATCTTTAGCTGTGCAAAAGCTTTTTAGTTTAATTGCACCCCATGCGTTTATTCTTGACTTCACTGCTTGCACCATGGCAGTCCTGTTAAGGAAGGCTCTGCAGATCCCTTTGTCATGTAATGTTGATCCTACTTCTTTTTCAAGCAATTGTAGAGTTGCTGGTTTAATATCCAGATCCCTGAACCATTTTGATTTAATTTTTGTGCAGGGTGAAAGGTAAGGATCTAATTTCAGCTGTCTACATATGGCTATCCAATTTGTCCAACACCATTTGTTGAACAGGCTATAATTCTTCCACACTATGCTTTTGCCCCCTTTATCAAGTATCAGACAGTTAAAGGTATGAAAAATCCTTAATAAAATTCTAGCTAATCAGATCTAAAAGTACATTAAAAAGATAATACGTCATGATCAAGTGGCTTCATTCCAGGAAAACAGAGCTGGTTCAACATATGCAAATCAATAATTATAATTCACCACTTAAACAGAATTAAAAATAAAAATCATATAAACATCTCAATTGATGCAGAAAAGGCCTTTGATAAAATTTAGCACCCATTTATGCTCAAAACTCTGGAGATAGATAGGTATCAAAGGAAGATACTTCAATTTTCTAAGAGTCATTTATAACAGACCTATAGCCAACATTATACTCAATGGAGAAAGACTGAAAGCATTTCCACTGAATTCAGGAACAAGACAAGTTGTCCACTTTCACCACTCTTATTCAATATAATCCTTGAAACCCTTGTCAGAGCTACCAGACAAGAGAAGGAAATCAAAGGAATTCAAATAGGAAAAGAGGAAATCAAGTTGTCTTTATTTGCTGGTGACATAATCCTCTACCTAGAAGACCCTATAAGCTCAACCAGAAGACTTCTAGAGCTTATAAACAATTTCAGCAAAGTGGCTGGTTATAAGATCAACACCAATAAATCATTAGCTTTCCCATACTCCAGCAACAAGGTCACCGAAGAAGAAATCAGGACATCTGTCCCATTCACCTTCTCCTCCAAAAAAAAAAAAAAAAAATTTGGATTTGGGCATAAGTCTTACAAAGGGTGTCAAGGACCTATCAAAAACTATCGAACTTCAAAAAAAGAAATTACAGAATGTATGAGTAGATAGGAAAACATAATTGGTATTCTAAATGCCTAATATTAGATGGAAATGTTGGGTGCATTATTAAACAGGGTAAGAATATTTTATTCATCTATTTTAAATAATGGAGTAGGGTTTTCAACTGTCAAAATAATTCATTATTCTAAATATTTTTCAGAACCAAAGAGGTTATACTCTGAGGAACAACTAGATAATAAGGTGCTTAGCATAGCGCTGTCCTGAACAGCCAATCATTGACAGTTAATACTGCTAATGTTTGGTTTGGTAGCAAGAATGACTTTATTCAGTTTTTGTTTCAACTTACTCATATATTGGTGTCAATCCTGCCAACAGCTAAAAGTCGTAAAAGTAAGTCTCTCTCATTGCAAATCCTGCGTCTCCTCTCTTTGCTGATCTTAATCCCTTCCAGTTGAGTTGGGGAGGGCCAGGAGTTTGCTGACTTGAGGAAGAACATCATGACACTTTGCTTTGGAGATGTATGACATTTGTTTCTTCCTGATGTGGATGGTATGCACCAGAGGACATCCAGAGGGTCACATAGCAGGCATGGAATTAGAACCTCCAAAAAATTCCACCTCAGAGGAAAACAGATTCAAATATATTGTAGTGAATTGTCCACACAGTGCGACAACTCACTCTAAAACTCTGGTCAGGCATTTTCAATACTTCATTCTCAGGTTGCTGAGGCTAGGTGATGGAACTGATTCTCAGATTCAGTGAGAATTCTCAGGAGCTCCCCAGCTGTCTCTGAAGAAAGGTAGCTGCTCTCTTGCTAAGAGAGCTTCCTATCCATAATTCCTGCGTACATCTTTTCCTCAGTGCCCCATCGTAACCCAAAGCCCTCATACCATGTGAACTTCTCACATCAGAGGAGTCCCATCTGCCTGTGGTCTGTGAAATAAGTCCCCACAGGGTAGGGGAGAAAAGACTTTTCCTCCACCCACAGAGATTCTATGCCTGGGGTCTGAGCTGAAATAATCAATGAACAACAAGAGAAAAAGCATACGTATTTTATTTGATGTTACTGTTTTTATGAGGCATGGGAAGCCTCACAGGAAAAAGTGAAAGCCCAGAAGAAGTGATTGAACCTAGGGGCTTATATACCATTTTAACAAAGAGCAATAAATTGTGAAGATGTGACAAGAATAACAGAAAAGGGATTTGGGGAAGGGGTGGTAAACTGTGGGGAAATGACTGGAAAATAGATGGGATACTAATGGGTGAAAATGGTTCTTCTAGTAAAGATTATATTGATGAATATCTGCATCATCTCTGTATCCAGGGATAAGAATGTTTTCATCTTCCTGGTACATGGAGAAAACATGTCTCATGGGAAATTATGCCAGGGTTTGGTAGAAAGTCGGAGGGCAGAGAGACTTTCATCTGCTATTTTTCAATTGCTTTCAGTTCAAGAGTGTCAGTGTGCCAAGGTGGTATATTTTGGGGGTGGCATGTTCTGATTCCCTTCAATGGAAACATTTTAGCAATTATCTTTGGTGAGATAGGTGAGGAGCAGATGGCCCTCATTCATTGAATTTTTATACTGGGTAAGTGCCAGGAATTGTGTAATAGGCTGAATATACAACTGCACAAAATCACTAAAACCCAGCCTTAATAGACCCCTTGTTCTCATGGGGGAGAAAGAAGATAACCAAGCAAAAAGTAATTGTATAATACTAGTGCTATGGAGAAAATAAAATAATGATGTATTCCAAAACTATGCCATCCAACACAGTAGCCATAGTCACCTGTAGTTATTGGGCACTTGATATGGGTTCATCAGAATTAATAATTTCTAAACTTTGATTATATGCTGAAATGATCATTGTCATGGATATATTAATTCCTATACAATATTATTTAAATTAATTTCACCTGATTCTTTTTTTAATGTTGCTTCTAGAATATTCCAAGCACACATAGATTGCATTATATTTCTATTGGACAGCATTGTAAAAGAAAACAAAAATTGGAGGGCAGGTAGTTCTTTGGGAAGGCTTTCCTACAGAAAGCACTTTAAACAGACCTGAAAAATGAGGGGAACAGGGAGAACTGAATGATATGGGGAAAGAGCTTTGAGGAACTGAAGAAAAATCACAGGGACAGAATTTCAGTGAGATGGTAGAGAAAGGCTAAGACGAGGTAGGGCAGCTAGGGTAGAGAGGAGCCAGATCAAGGGGAAAACCGTAAGGAGCTTGGATTTTATTTAGTATGTGATGGAACATCATTGTAAAAGCCAAAGAATTGGCAGGGTTTATGCAAAGTAGCAGATCTACAACTTGTGGCAACAATGGTTGGGGATAGAGGGACCACTCTTAGGAAAAGGGCTTCAGATAAGAGCATTATTGTTATATAATAGTCCAAGTAAGACTCTTCCATATGAATCTAGCTATTGGACATGACTGCTTTCCCCGTCTATTCATAATGTGCAAGCAGTAGAGACCTCCTGGCAGTCAGTGTTCTGGGGTTGTATGTTAAACTTTGCTTTTTTTTCTTTCTCCCCCTCTCCTGCAGTGTTTTGAACCAGATGCACTGTTACTGATAGCTGGAGGAGATTTTGAAGATCAGCTTAGAGAGGAGGTGGTCCAGAGAGTTTCTCTTCTCCTCCTCTATTACATTATTCATCAGGAAGAGATCTGTTCTTCAAAGCTCAACATGAGTAATAACGAGTATAAATTCTACCTACACAGCCTGCTGAGCCTCAGGCAGGATGAAGACTCCTATTTCCTTTCACAGAATGAGATAGAAGACATCTTGGCTTTTACCAGGCAGCACTTTGACACTTCCAGAAGCCAGGTAACAGGGGCAAAATTGCTAACTAGCTTTACTGCTAGGACACAGTCTCAGAGCCTTGTTATTTTTAGTATTAGGGTTTTTATTTTGCCAGTTATTTATTCCCAAGTCTTTCAAGGACTTCTAAGAAAGATTTATGGTTTTTAATCCATGGGATAGTAAGTGACATATTTTAAAATTCTGAGTCCAAAACTGGAAAGGTGATGAGTAATCAGAAGATGAGTTTTAGCCAGAGGCCAGGTGGGTGGATAGGCAGGTAGGACAGGTGACAGGACAGCTCTTGTCTCCCAACTACCCCCAGCATTCTAGTGACTCACGGGGTTGGAGCCAGTCTTCAAGGATGGAACTGTAGTGGTAGAGGTTGATGTGTTTGTTTTCCCGGCCTTCTGGCTGGTGAAGAAGGAAGGAATAGTTTAAGAAGGATGAATTCATTGTTAGTTAAAGAAGAAGCTGTTCTGTGGCTGTTGATTACATGGACTATTTGTATACAGTGTCCCTTAAGATGCTACTCACTTCTCCCAGCACCCACTTCTAGGAAATGGGCACCTGCTCTTGTGCTGCCTCATAACTATTGTAGCAAAAGTTGACCTTTTCATGATGTTTGTGCTATCTGGTTTGCGGGGGAAGTTTCGGAAAATAAAGTTCTCTGGACCTAAAATTTATTTAAGCCATTTTTTCTAGCAGAATTAATTAAGGAGTTACATTATATTTTGAGAAATTGGTGAAAACATTGTTTTCTCTCTTGAATTATTCACTGTTATGTATGGACACTTTGCTTCTTGGTCTTAATGGTGTCTTCTAATAAAGCTATCTGTATAGTCATATTCTGACTTACTTATCAGCAAACTTATTCTCCAGTTTGCTGCAAATATGTTTAATCTGTCCTGTTATCAGGAGAACATATAGAAAGACTGTCTACTAGGGACTTTGCAAACATCACTACAGTAGCTCTAATCATGTAACTATCAAACTTGGATCATAGTTTTGTTTCTGTTTTCATTTAAGGAAAGTTTCCTTGACAGAAATCAGTTTTCTGTGTAATGAGGAGGTGTGCCTACACATAATGGGTTCATTATAACATCTATGCCACACAATATGGATTTGAATTAGCCACTAGGAATTTAGTCATCCTCCCTATTACTATAATTTGATGCAAATTAAATGGAAATAGAAGCCCAGCATTGAAAAGCAGATGGTGTGTATATGTCCAGGTTTATGGTTATTACACATGTACTGCCAATCCCCAGGCCTCTGAGTGCTTGTGAGATCAGACAGTCTTAGAACAGGATAAAACAATGTTATATAGAGAACTTTTCTCAACAGGAATTGAACTCCTGCTGTCATAGCCTTTGCTAGGTCTTAGACAAATGATCTCCTAGATTGCACTGATCCTAGTTGCTGGAAGGAGTCTTGGAGCCCATGCACCAAGGATTCCCTAGGAAGTCAGCCAATGTAGACATTTTTTTCCCATTGGATTTTTAAAAAAAATTTTATAAAGGAGTTGAGTTATTGTGTAGTCATAAATGCATATAAAGTAACAGTATAATATGCATTTATTCTTAAACCAGAATTATCCCCACAACACCTATACCCAAGTCTCTTGATTCTTCTATATTGTGCCCCTACAAGTGATATAAATATTTAGGTTGTAAATTTGCCAGAAGTAAATGATTGCATAAGTGTTATATGGATTCTCAGGGGGGTAAAGAGCATGCTACATTGTTGTTTGCCTCCCTAGATCCCTCCCTATTCGTCCTCCCTTGCCCCTCCTCTCTGCCCCCAAACATGTCTGTGGTTGCCCTAGATTATGTGTTGCTATGCTTTTGCTGGGTCTAATACATGAGTTTGACTATATTTCACCCAAGCCTGGATTTAGCTCTAGCCTCCACAAATGAGTGAAAATATTTGACCCTTGACTCTCTGGGTTTGGCTAACTTCGCTCAAATGATTTCTTCCATTAACCATCCATTTACCTTCAAAGGCTTCAATATTGTTGTTTCTAATTACTGAGTAGAATTCCATCATGTTTATGTGTATGTACATATATATATGTATATGTATGTATGTATGTGTGTATACACACACACACACACACACACACACACACACACACCACAGTTTTTGGATCTGGGTTGGTTCCATAATTTAGTTATTGTAAAATGAGCTGCTATGAACATAGATTTTGCTGTGTCATTATAATGTGCTGATTTTAACACCTCTGGAAAAATACCCAGAAAAGGGATAGCTGGATCATATGGTGAATCCATCCTTAATTTTTTGAGAATTCTCCACAGAGTGGCTATACCACTCTGCAGTTCCACCAACAGTGTGCTAGTGTTCCTAATTTCTGGCAAGCACTCCAGCATCTGTTATTGTTTATGTTCTTCGTCTTTGCCAATCTGACTGGAGTGAGGTGAAACCTTACTGTAGTTTTGATTTGCATTTCTCTGATTACTAGTGATTTAGAACACTTTCTTATATATTCATTGGATTGTTCAATTTCCTCTGTTGAGAAGTTTCTATTTAGCTAATTTGGCCCATTTATTGATTGGATTGTGTGTGGTTTTGGTATTAAGTTTTTTGAGTTCTTAATTTTGGATATTAGTCCTCTGTCGGAGGAATCACAGGCCATCATTAACTCCCATTCTATAGGTTGTCTCTTGACAATTTGGTAAATTCCTTGGCTGAGCAGAATGTTTTTAATTTAATGGCATTCTACTCATTGATTTTTTACTTTAATTCTTTCAGTTTGTGAGTCTTATTGAGAAAGTCTTTGCCTACTCCCAAATGCTGGAGTGTTAATCCTCATTTTCCTTCTTTCTGTTGTGTGGTAGCTGGTTTAATTCATAGTTCCTTGATCTATTTTGATATAATTTTTGTGCAAGGTGAGAGATAAGGATCTAATTTCAACTTTCTGCAAATGTCTGTCCAGTATGTCCAGCACCATTTGTTGAATAGGCTGTCATTCCTCTATGTTATATTTTTACCCCCTTTGTCAAAGAACAGATGTTTAAAGATTTGTGGATTTGTTTTGGAGTCCTCTATTTTATTCCCTTGGTCTTCATTCCTATTTTGATACCAGTACCAGGCTGTTTTTGCTACAAAGCTCTATAGTATAGTATAGTATAGTATAGTATAGTATAGTTTTAGATCTGGTATTGCAAATCTGTGTTTCATCTTTCTTGCTTAGTAATGTTTTGGCTATTATGGGTTTCTTGTTCCAAATGAATTTGAGAATTGCTTTTTCTCTATATCTGTAAAGAATGACATTGGTATCTTGATGGAAATTATATAAAATATATATAGTGCTTTTGGGAGAATGTCCATTTTAATTATATTAATTCTGCATAACTAAGAGAATGGGATATCTTTCCATCTTCTCAGGTCTTCTTCAATTTCTTTCTTCAATGTTTGATAATTTTCACTGTAGAGGTCTTTTACTTCCCTTGTTAGATTAATTCCCTAGTATTTTATTTTTTCTAAAATTTTTTTACTAAGGGTTTGAGTTATTGTATAATCATAAATGCATAAAAATTATTTTATTTTTTTGAGGATTTTGTGATTGGGACCAATTTCCTCATTTCTTCTTCTGCCCTAAGGATGTTGATCTTGTAGCCTGCCACTTTGCTAAATCTGTTTATAAGTTCAAGCAGTTTTCTGGTGGAGAATTTTGGATCTTCCAGATATAGCATCATGTCATCAGCAAACAGGGATAGTTTGACTTCCTCTCTTCTTATTCTTATCCTTTTGATTTACTTCTCTTGCTTGATTGTTCTGGCCTTTATTCAACTGTTGAATAAAAGTGGTGAGAGCCATAGCCTTGTCTTGTTCCTGAGTTTAGTGGAAATGCTTTCAGCTTTTCTCCGTTTAGTCTTATATTAGCTGAGGGTTTGTCATATATGGCCTTTACATAGTTAAGATAAGTTCCTTTGGTCCCTATCTTTAGAGTTATGAGTGTAAGTGAGTGTTGGATTTTATTGAAGACCTTTTGTGCATCAGTTGAGATGATCATATGGTTTTTGTCCATATTTTAAGTGATGAATCACATTAATTGACTTGCGTATGTTGAACCAGCCTTGCATCCCTGGAAGAAAGCCCACTTGATCATGGTGAATTATCTTCTTGATGTGTTTTTGAATGAGATTTGCTAGAATTTTATTAAGGATTTGTGTGTCAGTGTTCATCAGGGGTCTGTAGTTTTCTTTTTGTGATGTGTCTTTGTTGGGTTTTGGTATCAGAGTTATGGTTGCCTCCTAAAAAGTGTTTGGGAGAGTTCCCTCCTTTTCGATTTCTAGGAATAGCTTCATAAGGAGAGGTGTTAGCTCCTCCTCATAGACGTGGTAAAACTCAGTGGAGAATCCGTCAGGACCTGGGTTTTTCTTCTTGGGAAGGCTTTTAATTGCTATATAGATTTCAATGCCTTTTATTGGGTTGTTTAGGGTTTAATACTGTCCTACATCAATTTAGGGATGTTGTATGTGTCTAGAAATTTGACCATATCTTCCAGATTATATAATTTAGAGGAGTATAGTTTTTCAAAATATGTTCTTATAATTTGTTGGATTTCCACAGGGTCAATTGTGATCACTCCCTTTTCATTGGTGATTTTGTTGATTTGCTTCATTTCCCTCTTTCTTTTAGTGAGATTGGCTAAGGGTCAATCAATTTTATTTATTTTTTCGAAGTACCAGCTCTTTGTTTCATCGATTCTTTTTATTGCTTTTTTTGTTCTCAATTTCATTGATTTCAGCTCTGATCTTGATTATTTCCTGTCTTTTGCTGGCTTTGGGAATAGATTATTCTTCCTTTTGTAGGGATTTGAGGTAAAGCATAAGTTTATTTATTCAGGATCTCTCCTGATTTTTAATGTAGGCACTCAGTTGATAAATTTTCCTCTTAAGAATGCTTTCATGTTGTCCCAGAAGTTTCAATATGTTGTGTCTTCATTCTCATTCGCTTCCAAGAATTTCTTGATTTCTGCTTTCATGTCTACTTGGATCCATTCTTAATTTAGTAGAGTATTATTCAATCTCCATGTATACGTGTGTTTTCTGTTATAATTTTTGCTGTTAATTGCTAGGGTCATGGTGTCATGGTCTAATAGTATACATGGAATAATATCTCCTTTTTTATATTTGCTGAAATATTCTTTGTGAACTAGAATATAATCTATTTTGGGGAAGGATCCATGCACTGCTGAAAAGAACGCAAACTCAGTGAATTTGGAGTGGAATATTCCATAGTTATCTGTTAAGTCCATTTGATTTATGGAGTTGTTTAGACTGGAGATCCTTTTATTGTTTTTTTTTTTGCTTTGATAATCTGTCTATTAGTGATAGAGGAGTATTAAAGTTTACCAGTTTTATTGTGTTGAGGTCCACAAATGGTTTTATGTCATGGAATAATTCATCCACATAGTTTGGAGCATTTGTATTTGGAGAGTATATATTTATTATGGTTATATCTTCCTGTTGTATTGTTCCCTTTACTATGATGTATCTTCTGATTAGTTTATGTTTGAAATCAACTTTGTCAGATATAAGTATTGCAACACCAGCTTGTTTTCTTGGGCTGTATGCCTGGTAGTTTTTCCCCATATTTTCACTTCAATCTGTGGATGTCATTGGCTGTAAGATGGGTCTTCTATAAGCAGCATATTGTTGGATTTTGTTTTTTAATCCAATTTGCTACTCAATGTCTTTTGATTGGTACATCGAGACCATTCACATTCAGTATAAGGATAGTTATGTGGTTGTGATTCGTAGTCATTTTGTTTTATTAGTAAGTTCTGTGCTGTCCTGGTTGTCTATTAATAGAGTGAACCTTTATTGAATTTTCTCTGTCAGTTTTGGGAATCATTTGCTTGTTCTTCTATCTGGAGTTTATCTTTGAGGATTCTTTGTAATGCTGGTTTTCTGTTCATGATTGCCACAAATTTGATGTTATCATGAAAAGTTCTTATTTCTCCATTATGTTTGAAGCTGAGTTTCACTGTGTATAGTATTCTTGGCCTCATGTTTCTTCATTCAGACACTGAAAGATCTCCTTCCAGGATTTTCTTGCTCCTAGAGCCTGAGTTGAAAAGTCAACTGTGATCCTTCTTGGTTTGCTTCTAAATGTGATTTGGCCTTTCTCTCTTTCAGCTTTTAATATTCTTTTCTTGATTTCCCTGTTGTACATTTTGATTATGATGTGTCTCAGTGAACTTCTCATTTGATTTGTCCTTTTGGGTGCCCTGTAAGGGATAAGCATATCTAATTCTATTTTTATATGGGAAAAATTTTCTTTAAGTATTTCTTTGAGAATGTTCCTTATACCATTTGTTTGCATTTCAATTTCTTCCTGTATCCCAACTACTCTTAGATTGTTTCTTCTTATTTCATCCCAGACATTTTAAAAATTCTGATCATTTTCTGTGAGGTTTTTTTCCTTTTTTTTCCCCATAAGGTACAGTCAAGCTTACTCAGCCTGTCCTCATTGTCAGAAGTTCTTTCTTCAAAAGCTAAGGTTCTGTTTTTATAGAAGTTAGTCTATTATTAAATTCTTCCATGGTCCTTTTGATATGATTGACTGTAGATTTTAGTTTTGTTACTTTCTTTATCAGTATGTCTACTTCTTTGATAATAGTTTTTCATCCTGAGTTTTCACATTTAGTCCCTTCATTAAATCTTCTTTTCATTCATTGTTCCTTTTAGTTATTAGATTGTTGATAATTTGTTATAGATTTTCATTCCACTCCCTGTCCATAGGATCCTTACTAGGGGAGTTGTGGGTTTAAGATGAACCTCTTATAGTTTGATTCTTCATCTTTGAAATGCTTCTTCTGAATCTTGAAATTGGGGCTCCTTGTGTGGAAGCAGTACAAGTCTCTGGGTGCTTCTTCCTTGCCCATCAAAGGACAGGGTTATGCACCACCTCTCTGATAATCACCTTCTTCCAGGAAGTTGGTTTTGCCTGGATCCTTATTTTGTTTCACCTTTTGGATCTAGGTTCCAGGACTCAGAGTTGGGACCTGGTGGGGTTGCTAGGCAGCCTGCTGTGTTGTTGAAGCTAAGCAGTCAGGTTACATCACTGGATCTTATGGTCCCACAGTTGTGGGCAAGCTGGAATGGACCAGCCTATACACCATGCTGGCATCTGAGATCCCTGGTGGTGGGATGGGCCCAATATGTATGGACCTGGCAGTTGTGTGTGATGGCTGGGTGGATTCCAATTGTGGGATCCTTGGGGATGTCTGGTGTGCCTGCTGGGTTGGGGCCAGACTCCTGGGCCCGTGCTTATGTGTGGTGGGATCCTGGCACAGGCTTCTTCTCATTCCTTAAATTGAAGTGGATTGTTGGCCTGAGATCTGTTTCTGGTTGTTCCTCTTTGGGTCTTTGCTGCTGGATTCAGAGTTTTGTCCCATCCCTTAGTTTAGTTGTGATATTGTCAGGAAAGTTGAATTCAGAAGCTAATCCCTAACTTGTGCAATTTTAGTGTCTCTCTTAAAATTTCCCACTTCCTCATGATATAATGGGAGACCATCAATATGAACAACCAATGCATGCAATAAATGGTATTAAATTAGTTTTTTAGTACCAACTGTATCTATTGCAATGTTAAATTCCACCTATGAAATGAATAATAGTGTTAGCCATTACTTTTAGTGACAACAGTATTCAACCATCACATATGTCAAACTTCAAAGCATACAATAGTTATTGAGTTTGATGTTCACAGTGGTAATGGTTACACAGCATTAATGATGGGGGGTTGAATTGTATAAACTAGTTAGAGCTAAGAGGTAAGCTTAGTAGCTTATAGAAACCTCAGAGAGAAGGGAATGTAAGAAGAAGTTAGAGACGAGGTTGTAATATTTGAGTATGAACAGAGAGAATGTAGAGGAAGTGAAGCATTTGCTGGGGGTCAAGGGGCGGTAACCAGAGCGAGAAGAGACAAAGGTACCAAAGTAGAGGAAGGGTGAAAGAGATATTAATAGAATTTGGGTGTTTCCATAAGAAATAGTAGAAGCAAGTAGAGGGAAAACTTTGCAACTGGAGGACAATACAATTCAAATACTAAATATACTCATCAAAATCCCAGCTCTCAGCATGCTGGACATTGACATTGAAGAAAATGCTCAGGAATGAAGGGAGTACAGAGAGAAGCAGGTAAATGGAAAAAGAGAAAAGGAAGAAAAATAGGAAAAACAATGACACAAATAAAACAATAAAGAAACTAAAATGAAAACAAAACAAGACAAAACAAAAACAAACAAACAAAAACCCCAGCTAGTATGTTTATTTGCCCATGAACCAGTCAACCTCTCCAGATGGCACACAAATAAACATCAAAAACAGGAAGAAATAAAGATTCTTAATGAAAAATTAGAACTATATTCACTGAGGTTGTCTCTCTACATGTTGGGAGCAGATTTGACTGTCTGCTTAAGTTTTGTTAGCAGGGTCTCTCAGTCTGGAATTATGTGATCTCTAGACGACTAGTTATCCAACTCAGTCTCCTTGGCCTTCTGGGTGGAGACTTCCTTGAAGTGATGAGGTTAAGGAATGCCCAGAGGGCTGGCCTTTGTCAGCCTCCCTGGGGATGGGAAACTCAGGACACTTCCAGGATTTTAGGTACAGGGGGTTGAATGCAGAGCAATGCTCCCTCTGCTGGTTATACACATAGCCCATCCAGGTTTTCTGTGCTCAAACTGTGGTCTCCTGAGTGTTCCTGACCCACCTTCCCTTATCGTATGAGCCTTCTAGCTAGGGGTGGGAGTAGACATGGCTGAGCTAGGCTCCCCTACAGTACACTAATCTGAATCCCCCTGAGCTAAGTGAAGACTGGGCCTGTCCCATGCCATCTCTTCTGGGTTCAGCCTCTGAACTGTGCTCCTGGCAGAATTTTGGAGTAGCCTGCTCTGAACTGCTGACTCCCTTTCACCAGACAATCTGTTCAAAATGACTCCTGATTCTCCTACTTGCAGGCATCTGAGAGACACCGTTCACTCCTTACACAGTGGAGGTACAGTAGGAGTGTTTCCAGTTGGACCCAATGCATGGTTCCTTGTAGAACTTGGCTTCTCTGCAGCAGATCAGATCACATGTTATGGTTCAGCACCTCCCCAATTCCCTTTCTGATTGGGAGCAATGGTGGTCGCAGCTGCTTTGTCCCATTGGGACAGATACAATCCGTCTTTTCCACTTGCTGCATCCAAATCTCTGATCCTCCAAAAATCTTCCCTAACTAGCATTGTGTTCCAGTGATGATTTTCCCCTATATGCATGTTATAGCAATGGAGCTATCCTGGAGTTTTTTAATCTTAGTCATGAGCCAAGCAAGAAGCAGCCTTCCTGCAGATCACCATCTTGGAATCTCCTCCAATGTAGACTTTTCAGAAGGCTGTTTATAACTCACTGCGGACTGCTGCTCTTTCTGCCGGATAATGTGAGATCATAGCAGGTGCTGGGACAATAGACCCTCCACTCGCATCCCCAGAAGTCTTGTTTTGCTAAGAACTCAGCTTCCTCAGGTCGAATAACTAACAGTCATTACAGATGGACCTCACCCAGCTCCCCTAAAGAAACAGTGCTACACCATAGGGTCCTAGTACAGCCAACCTCTTTAGGACCCAGAATATAAACATCATTCCATTCTTTCATTCTCTTTTCTAAACAACTCTTTCATCTTCCTGACTCAATCTCTTAGTGCTCTACCTGTTCATTTCCTTCTATTATTTGTGGATTTTTGGCAAAGGAACAGCGTTGTATGCATATCTCTCTGCCAGTCCTGCCCCTTGCATGAAGAATAGGCATTCTTGACCACATCCTAAGGACTTCAAGGGTGAAAATGATAGTTATAATTCTTTATTCTCAATGGTTACTGTTTCAGAACCTCTATGAAAAATTCACACTACTGTGAAGTTCATACTGTTATTCAAATACTATTTTCTTTTTTAAATTTTATTGAGGAGTTGTGTTGTTGTACAATCATAAATGCATACAACCAAACTCTAGGCTCTTGACTCTTCCATATTTCTCCCCTATAACACATCTCTCTCTCTCTCGCTCTCTCTCTCTCTCTCTATATATATATATATATTCACACGCATATATATACATATAAATATAAACATATACATATACTGTGCATTTTCCAGAATTAAATGATTGCATGGTATTATTTGACTTCTCAGGGGAGTAAAGGGGAAGCTATATTGTTGGTTCCCCTTGTAGATTCCTTCCTATCATCCACTCCTCCCCCTGCCCACAGGTCTTTGTCTTACCCTAGATTATGTGTTTTCTTTCTTTTTTTTTTTTTTTTAACTCGGTGAGTCTAGTGCATGAGCTTGAGCTTTCATATAAGCCTGGATTTTGGTCTATCTTTACTGTGCCACCCAATCTATGAAAATTTTGATAACTGACTCTTAGCCTTACACTGTGCTTTCTACCACAGCAATAAATATGCTTCTGCCAAGCTCACCAATTTCAGATTTAAAAAGGAAGAAATCTAATGAGAACTTTCATTCCTTATTCCAGGTCATGAAAACCGAACATTGGCATAATGACATTAGATTTCTCTTTTGGTGAACATGTTTTCTCCTTCATACGTAATGGACCTAGCATAGAACCAGACACATAGCAGGCATTCAATAAATGTTTAAATAAATGGGAATATTAGTGGGATATAAGGCAGAATTCTAGCCTTTCAGATGTTCATAATTTGAGGAAGATTGACAAAAACATATAAAAAAGGCCTCATGTCATATGTCCTACGTTTTACAGGAATTCAAAGAACACAGACCTATGCTGACTTTGATTGACAATGAGTACACATTGAACTTGAGACTAAGGAATGATGTGGAAGTGGAGGTGCCTTGTGATTGTATGAGGCAGCAGGGCCAGTGTAAGTCAAGACAGGGAATGTAGAATTGGAAAGCCATTGGCCTGCAGGCTTGGCTTGAAGCTGGGAGAGATTTCACCAACTGAGGAGAAGTAAACTGTAAGAGAATTAGATTGCCTTGGAAAAAAGAATCTAATAAGAAAGGCTGGATAACTGAGGACCAGTGGAGTGGGGTTAGAACACTCAGTGTCATGGCAGCGAAAAAAAATATGTATTTTCCAAATATGGTTACATCTGAGACAGCTTTGTGTG
This sequence comes from Aplodontia rufa, assembly GCA_004027875.1. Classification (NCBI taxonomy): domain Eukaryota; kingdom Metazoa; phylum Chordata; class Mammalia; order Rodentia; family Aplodontiidae; genus Aplodontia; species Aplodontia rufa. Next base: position 24,435 of record PVKS010018791.1, read on the forward strand.
ATGGCAGTCATATTCCCACACACGATTCAATCTTCTTTCAGATGATCTATATCCTTGTCTTTGGGGGTAATCCTAGAGATAACTTATTCAAAATAATTCTGGAAGTTAAAATTTTCTCTTTACTTTGTATCTGATTTCAGTGTATGGAAACCAAAATGCTGCAGAAAAAATCTGGAATCCGGAGCAGTGATGGTGCTGATGAAAATACACTTCCCCAGTTGGCAGCGACAATCATTGCCCTGTCCCTCCAGGGTGTTTGTCTGGGAAGAAGAAACTTGCCATCCCCAGACTATTTTACAGAATATATTTTCAATTTCTTGAATGGCACAGATACTCTCCACTTATCAGGTAAGGAGGATTTTTGTGAATTTAACTACCAAGTCACATCTACCAAAACTATGTGCCAAAAACAAATGCTGAACTGCTGACTGAATTTGTTCGGGTATATTTTAAGTACCATTTTATTTCAGCATGCAGTAAGAGGGCTCAGGTGTTATGATATTTATGTGGTGATAAGGCATAAACATGAACATGGCCACTTTCTGTGTTGATGGAAATTGTGGATGTAGAGCCAAATGGAAGGATTTTTTGATCTGCCATAAGACCTAAGTAAACCCTTTCCTAATTGGCACATAATACTGGGGCTAAACGTGGTGAAGTGTTGTGTAGAATGATGAAAGACTCATTCAAATGGTTCAAGAGAATCAACACCACTTCCATATCATCATATACGTGAGCCATTTAATTTTAAATAAAAGTAACATGAATTATCTATCTTTGCTGCATTCTTTTTTTTGGGTTCTAAGATGAAATGGGGTAGCAGGAAGGAAATCAGGGGTTTTTTTTGCACATTTCTTTGTACTCATTAAGACAGATGACAGATGACTCAAAGTTGTATGACATATTTTTCAAACACGCATGAAAATGGCTAAAGATGGATTTTTAAAAGTCTCTCATTGCCAATATCACAATTAAAAATAATTATTTCTTAATATCATAAAGATGCTCATTCATGTTTTCTTGAATTTTAAAGATATTTTTATTTTTATTGAATCCATTCCATAATCAAATTTGAAAACAAGATCTAGTTTGTGTTTATAATCTCAGCTCTATTTCATTTATTTTCTCCTTTTTTCAAATCCACTGAAGAGGAAGACACTTTTATTGACTTAACTACTTTCAAGTAATAGTCAATCTACCAACGATGTAGATTGCCTCAAGAACTGTCCTAAAAATTAGAACAGTTTCTTATTTAATTTATACTTTTGTATTAAAAGAAAATACTTTCCTCAATGAAAAACATTTCAATTGGTTGATTGTCCATTTTATTATCTCTAAGGTTTGAAAATTATAAGAATAATGGAGGGAGGGAGTATGGGGGATTCAATCCAGTGGGGAACCTTCAACTTCCATGAGAAGTCCAATTAACATGGGGGTTAAATAAGGGGAACATGGATCCATTGGGAAACCAAGGGGGGAAACAATGGAATGGCATTAGCCTTGGCTTGGCTGTCATTATATATTTGTTCTTGATTGTATGACAATGACTCCCTCCTAAATGTAAGCCTATTTTTTAAACTAATAAAAATGAATTAAAAAAAGAAAATTATAGGAATATCTTTTTAAGATTGGTTCAACTTTAGTTAAATCCAATAGAGAATAAATATTTATGTGAAGGATGAATGTTCTTATGCACTGTTTAAATTGAAACCTTGACTGTTCATTAGGATAGAATTTATCTTGTAAAATGTCTATGCTGTGGACATGTGAAATTTAATTATTCTGAACAAGATCTGCCTATTCTATATGACACATAATTTTGTATAAAATTTCTAGAACTAGACCAACTTCTCAACACTCTCTGGACCAAAAATACCTGTATCAAAAAGAATAAAATCCATCAGCTTCAAAGGAAACAGAACAACAAAACAATCCATGATTGGGGATACCCTAATCTATCTATATCTGTGGACAAAGATTCAGATGATGATCCAGTTTCCTGGGATCAGGTATTTCCATTATTCCTCTTATAACACCATTTTCAATTGTTAAAGGAAGACAAGCTGTGACGGTTCTACAAGTTGTAGAAAAAAAGAGATAATGTATATTTTCTCAAAAGCAAAAATAATCTGATCTATGGTACACTCATGGTGTTTTCTATAGACAGATTTCTATAGAAATAAAATAAGGCTGAGATATTTAGGAGAATGAATATAAATATAAATATATATCTATATATGTATTTTTCCTCCTTCAGGTATATATTAAATCCATTAAAATTCATTCTTCTTTCAGAAAACATATTGAACATTTAGTATGTGTCAGTTACCTTTGTGGGCATGATGAATACAGTGCTGAACCAACATAGGCACAGCATTTAGGGGCCGTACAAGGCAATAGAGGATATAAATATTGCACAAATAGCCACAATTATGCATAAGCACTTTAAATTTAGGCTATATTAGGAAGCAATTAGTCTGTGAACAATAGGAAAATATTTGCATAATAGACGGTACTAAGGATTTTGAAAAGGGTTGTATGTGAACCTACACACATATCTATATCTGTGTGTCCTAAAGTTGTACTCAGAGTACATTGACTGTTCTATCTCAGTTTCATTTTAGGTGCTGTGGTCAAATAAGTTGGGAAAATACTGGAGATGCACATTTCATTGTGGCATGTTAAGAAGTCTGGAGAGGTCCATTAGTAGACAAATTAGTCTCACTGAATACAATCTTGACCAAGAATTCTTCCCTGATCTAGTCATTTAAATCTTCAGAAATTACTGTTCCATTATAATGACTTGTGTTTCTGAAATACTTCCTATATGTCACACACTGTGTTATTTGACCTCCATTACATCATTAATTACTAAAATAACTATATGGGGTTAGTTTGTATTATTGCATCCTGTAGATGAGGCACAGAGCTAAGAAGTAATTACTTGAGCTCATAGAAACAGGATATTATGCATAGGTTGTCTGAAAACATGTCCTATATTTTTAACAACTATGTTAGTGTTTGGGAAATGGTCCAAAAAAAATTGGACCAATTGTATTATTCATAGGGAAATGATTTAAATAAGTTAAAATTACACTTATTCTTCATATCTTAAATGAGCAATAATTCTATGAAATACAATCTATATCTTAAAAGAGAGAAAAGTCCTTACATATCCCTAATAGCCCTGAATTTTGTATTCACAAGTTATGAATGGGAAGTGTCAAATATTTTTGCTATTATGCATGTTAAATTTAATTTCTTTACCTATGCCATGTATAAAATATATCTATCACAAGTGATTCTTTCAAACTCATGATTATTGTATTCAGTGGAAAGTGAGAAAAATTGACCTCCAAGTCAATCATCTGGGAAGTCTCCTCAAATGGTTTTTCAGGGTTATCTTTCAGGAAAGGAATGAATTTGACTTATGGAAACCTCACTTGCACAAAGAACAAAGGTTATTTCTTGAAATTTATGGCTTACTTATTTAAGGCATGCATGCATGTTTAAGAACATTAGCCGTTGTTGTTTGTGCTGACTCTGCAAAGTAAATGAAACAATCTCTTCTACAATTATTCTTCACTGTTTCAATATGTCACTTTCTTTATGATTCTTGATGGGACCCTAACATGGAAAACCAGGTCTTAGGATTCTGCCCATATTATTTAGAATAATGATTCTGCAAGTCTTATCCCTGGACCTGAAACCTTAGCATCATCCATGAACTTGTTAGAAATGCAAATTCTCAGGTCCCACTGCAGAATTTACTGAATAGGCAACTCTGAGAATGGAGCCCAAAACTCTTCTTATAATAAGGCCTCCAAGTGATTATCACAACTAAAGATTGGAGACTATGATTTTAGAATACATTCGAAAACTTTGCTAGAAATCTCATAACATCAATGCAAGTGTCAGCTTGTATTGAAGTTTTACATAAAGGCATGAAGATCTTTAAAAGATTATTGGCTACATAATATAAATTTTCATTTTATTTGTTAAAAATATTTTCTATTTAATTTTTATAGAGTGTGATGAGTCACCATTAAGACATTTGTATTGGTGATTTCACAAAAAATTGAAACAACTATGATTTGAACAGCAGCAACAATATTAAAGTCACAGAAACTTAGAATAGAATAACCTTCCTCCCTGAGAAAGCATTCTAAGCCTAGGAACTATTTGCTTTCTTGACAGTGAACTGAGAAAAGATGCATGATATTCTGTTCTTGTTTACATCTCTCCTCTCACTTACCAGCTGGGCATTTTTCAATTAGATATTTATGATGGAGGTTTAATCATCAAAACTGTGTTACTAATTTCCCCTTCTTTTTGGCAGTACTTTTCATGATGAAATAGGTATATTCAATCAGTGACAAATGATGCAAAAGAGAATATTGTCTTTGGTACACATTATTTAATTAAATGGAAGAATACCACCTGATTAACTTTCAGGTGATGCTTTTCAAAGTAGAAACCTTTATGGAGTTCTTGTACAGTTCATTTCTGAAAAAAGAATTCCTCACTCCTACCACCATGTGGGCAGAATTGACCCTACCAGACAGCTGACCCAAGAGAGCCCATGGATGGCTTTGTTGAACCAATCAGATCTTTCTTAGGTTTTGCAGACTTAATCCAGTCTTGGATTCCCGACTGAAGTGCCACTTTGGGATTTATGTGGCCACATGTTATTAAATGAGAGGACCAAAGTGTAGAAGGAAATAGATATTTGCAGAAAGAAACAGGAGAAAATGCTTGGTGTGCTAATGTGCACATGCATATACATCTTTGGTTCCGATTTACCAGTTTAGGTTGCTGCTCTTTCTGAGGTGTGACTTTCAATGCCTGGATTCTCTGAGACCCTTGTGTCCTTCCACTGAAGTCTCCTCTTGGTCTTCTGGTTTGAGTAGTTTCTGTTTCATGTAACCAAAAATTTCCTAATTAAGATAAAATTTTCTTTTCCATGAAATCATCACCAAAAGGTGTGGGTGGGGGTGGTTAAAAAAAATCCCATCAAATGTGTTATCATTATTTTCTTATTGACAATACGTCTTTGTTGAAAATCTCATGAAGTGCTGACTTTTCTAAAAAAATACCTTATTGATTGCACCTGAGGATCATGAACACATTGCGCTGGGGGCTTCTTCAGTATAAGTCACCCATTTGTGCTAGTGAAACTACACGGGATTTCCATTCACATATTAAAATGTTCTTGTTGTCATTGTTAATGTGAAAACATTAGCTTTCATTTCTGAGATGAACAAATATCTTATGCCAATTTTTAAGACTTCTTGCCTGTATTATTTATGTTTTATCTCATAAATATCCCTATATAATATGGAAAATTATTAAGATAAAAATAAGTTAAGACAGTAGAAAATAACAATTTCTACTGCTTTTGTGGAGTGGTGATGTCAATTACCAGAGGTGGCCATATCATTTAGTGTTTGCACATCAGTTAATTGACATGGCATTCATTTTTAAAAACTTTAACCTTATTTTATAACTTTTGGAAATACAGGTTGCCAAAACAGACATTTTAAATCAGGGTGCTAGTAAAGATAACAACCTCATTGCACAAAGTTCCTGTTCATCACATGAAGTCAGCTTTGTTGAAAACAACAAAACACAAGCACCGAGCCCTCTTTAGGCTGCTGGTTACACCACCATCCAACACATTGTAAAACACAGTGTATCTTTTCAGGAAAGCAAGAAGTGTGCTCAGAATGAAAGTAAGGTGCTGCACTGCAGACTTTGATCCAAGATTTCAAATAATCCTGGGAGGTTAACAAAGGGTGAATTAACAGAGCATCAGGGAAATGCGTAGTAATGGCTTCCTGTTTCAATTGTCGACATTGCATATAGTCTTTGTTACTCAAGAATGGCAATTGGTGGGACATGTGGCTCAATACTGAGGCTAGTTAACAGCATGTTTTCTCCATACAGACTTGCTTCTCTGCTAAGCAGCTGGTGGAGATATTTCTCCAGAATAGATTTTCGCCCATTTCTAAGGAGGACTTTAAGCAAATGAGTCCAGGGATCATCCAGCAACTACTCAGCTGCTCTTGCCACCTGCCCACTGACCAACAAGCAAAACTTCTACCTACTACGCTGGAGAGTAAGTTCTGGTTCTTCATCAGGAAGCCGCTGGGCACAATGTAATAGTGAGCACAGGGTACTTACTATGTACCAGGTACAGTTCTGAAAATTGTATATTTACCAACTCATGTAATCCTCCCAATAATATGAGGAGGCAGGTATTATTCTTATACCCATTTACAAATGAGGAAACGGAGACACTGAGATATTCAGAGACATACTCAAGGACACGCAGATGGTAAATGATGAATTTGGGATTTAAACTTGAGCAAACTGTCCCCAGAGTTCATGTTTCTAGTTAGTATACTACTTCTCAATGAATATTTCCTATTCTGTATACAATTTATATAAACTGATTTTGTCCTTCACATTTCATTCAATCATGGACCAACTTAAAAACCCATAGCGGATAAAGCATGGTATAAGAGAAAACAAATTAGTATTGGAATCTGAAATGCAGAGCTAAGTCATGTCTTTTCATCCTCAGCCACCCTGTGACCTTAAGCAAATTCTGCTTCCCCAGACCCATCTCTTTTCTGCACATTGAGGAACTAGTTATATCCTTATTCCCAGCCTTTCACACACAGTAGGACACGTATAAAATGAAGGCACTTTGGGGTAAACCAAAGATACTCTTGGATGGAGAGGGATACCAGCCTCCTAGGTATGACTGACAGCCATAAGAAGTGAAGGGATCAGGAGGTTCAACATTGGCTCTCACAGGAAGTGAAGAGAACGACACTGGAACTTACAGGAAGTGACAGCATCAGCACTGGCACTAACCTGTTTCCCAGTGAGTCGCCTTAGTAGACAAGCTCTCTGATAGACTTTACAGGTATCTGTGATGCTCAGAGGGGTTCATGAGTACATAAATGTGTTCAGTGAATTGAAGGCACTGTGTGTTTAAGACCTCCCCAATGGTGGCTTAAGAATATCCATGCATATAGTAAAAATGTGACAGTTAACATTTGCAACTCTTAAGTATTGACATTCATTCAAGGACCTTATATGTATTTTTTTCAGAACTATGTTCTTTTTGTTTGAGCTAGACTGCAATGCCCATCATAGCTGAATTGTTCAGCAACTCACCTCTAAGTCAGTGGATTCCTCAGCAGCAAATGACTCATTTGAAGATTTTATGTGAACAAAAGCCTACCAGGCCAAAGTACCAGAGACTTCATATTCAGTGGGAGGGGGAAAAAAGTATCCTTAAAAGTGAGCAGCTAAATATTTCAGCACCTGGTGGGCAGTGATGCTCACCAATGGATGTGGACAGAACCCTGGCATCTCTGAGTTTCCATGGGCCATTTACATTCTATCACCCAGCAAAGTGCTTGGTACATACAAGCTTGAGAAAGGGTTTCCAAACTCAAGATCTGTGATAAAGATGGTTGATCCCCTTTCTGATAAATTTCTAAACTTTTCTAGGGAATAGCCTTCCTAAGAAAGATCCCCACGAGTAACACACTAAAGAACCTAGAAAAGTATTGCTATCCTCAATTTAAAAATTTGCATTATTTAATTAAAGGAAAAGACTTATATTGGACTTTGGAAATTATAGAAATATAAGTTGTTGTATTAAAGAGGAGAGGACACCAGGAAACATTATTAAAGAAATATTATTCTGTAGGTTGTATATCAACCCCTAAGTGACACTTTAAATTTTTTCTAGAAAAGATTATACTCATGTTTAAATTAAATTTCAGACTTAATTAAAGCATCTGTTCAGGAATGGCTAGGTGGTTTTTTTTTTTCCTTCTTTTTATTTTTTTATTTTATTTTTTATTTTATTTTATTTTATTTTTAGTAAGAAGGACAGTGAGAGAGAGGGAGAGAGAAGAGAGAATCAACTTTATTTAGTTTTTCATGTGGCTTTCATTGCTCTGACACTTTGTGGTGTACATGGTGCCAGAGTTCCAACTGGCGTACTTGAGCATGCCAGGCAAGTGCCGTAACAGCTGAGCCACTACTCCAGCCTTGAATGGCTAGAATTTTATAGATCAAATTCTATTGTAATGATGAAATATGCTTAGAACCAAATGGTAAGACATTTGACTCCAATCAAGACACCAAGGCACCTATGCAGAGACCTGGGGTAAATTAGCAAAGTCCTTTGATCATAAATTCAGAGATTTTATGGTTTTCAGGCTGTCTTTCCTAAATGTCAGCAGGTAAAATCTGACTTACAGAGGATCTGAAACGATTTTATAATGAATGTTATGAAATATCCGTTCTCTCCCAATGTCATATCATAGCTACACAGAGGACAAAGGAGAAAAGAGAAGAAAACCAGAAGAACTTGAAAGTTTGACCTTTGCTTGGGAAATATCATACCCTAATTTGTCCTTGGGAGTTTTTGACATTTTATGGTCTTTTGTAGCTTACCATACAAAATGTAAAGCTTTGAATTTTATTAGAAATCAAGGTGCCCACGTTAAAATTCAAATTGCTTTATGTATTAGATAAGACCAATGACTTTCCTGCCTAGAGTCTACCTGGGGAGGAATGAGAGATGAAACTTTGTTGTGAATGTTAAGAGATAGTCTTATAAAATGGGCATTCTTACTAAATAGCATGAAATGAAACCCCTGTGTAGGTGTATGATCATTCCAAACATTTAAATTAAAAAAAAAATTACTCAGTGCTAGGTTTTGAACCTAGGGCTTCACAAATGACATGCAGATACTTTACTACTAAGCCGTATCTCCAGCCCTATTTTTTAATTTTCAAAAATTCAAATTGTGAAATATACATAAAACATAATCTACCATCTCAACTTTTTTCTTTCCTTTTCTTTTCACTTGAGATTGAATCCAGGACATCATGTGTGCTAACTGATCATTTGCTTTACTACTGAGATACATCTGCAACCCCCTTGCCCATCTTTCATCGTGCAGTCCAAAAGTGTCAAGTATGTTCACATTGATATACGGTAGCTCTCTTGTACGTTTTTCATGTAGCAAGACTGAACCTCTACAACCATTTATGAACAATTTTCCATTTCCCTCATGCCACTTTTATGGGGGTTCCATAGCAGTGAAGGCAATGGGTAGGGGGAGTTGAAGTCTAAAAATCTGTTGCTTCTTCTTAGTACACTACCAACTCCATTTCAGTATTAGTCCCTTTTATAATTTAGAATGTAGAAGCAACAAAGGTCCTCTTAAGATCACAAGCCTATTACCATGTTACCAGTTGTACTATTAATAAAACCAAATATGAAGGGTGAAACTTCCAGAAAAATACTAGTAAAAAGGAAACATTTTTTATTATAACAATCTTTAAGAGGACATTTTCCTAAAAATTGCAATTGGCTTTAAAGAATTGGGTAATTAAATTATTTTATTTCAGCCAAATAAAACTGATGCGATGAATAACTGTTATCCCCAGGTCATTTGTTTGTCTCTTAAAGACATTTCTTCTCTTTCTTTCTTTCTTTTTTTTAAAGATAATTTTGTGTATATGGTGCTGGGGTTCAAACCTGTGTCCTCATGCATGCCAGGCAAGCGCTCTAACTGCTGAGCTACCACTCTAGCCCCTCTTCTCATTTAGTGTTCTTTCTTTCACTCTTCTTTATTTCTTCTCCCTTTACATATATTTGTTTTTATTTGAATCATCTTACAAATCTTATTTTTCTGAATACTAAAAATATACTTGGAAGCCTAGAACCATGAAATAAATTTCAGGGTGTTATAAAATTATTGAAATAATTAGAAATGTAGACTGTTCAACTTTAAATTATGCACTATTCTTTGACTGTTTTTCACCAATAAAATCACTTATTTTAATTACTGAGAATAGTGACTACTTTTGACATTGCAAATAGTTTTGAGAACTTTTGGAAAGAAGTCTTTCCAAAGCATGTACTCATTTTGTACAGAAACATAGGTCTACCAGGGGGCCAAACTACATGGTCCCCTGTAACATCACCTCCTTGCCTTTGAAGGATTTAAAATGTGATTAGATAGGACTCATTACTAGTATTTCCAATGGATGTTGTGGTTTTAAGAAAGGGACATTAATTTTGTGTGTGTAGACCCAAAATAAGCTAGGTTTGTGATTGCTACAGTGATTTTTAGAAGAAGTAGTCAGGATATCTTCAATACAATGAGGTTAAATGAAAATCTGCTTTTAGTCCTTAATGTGACAATACCATAGACTGGAGGACTTGTAAATAACAGGTATTTATTTCTCATCATTCTGGAGACTGAGACGTCTAAGATCAAGGTGCCGGTAGATTGGTGTCTGGTGAGGAGTCCACTTCCTGGTTCATAAAATGGTGCAGTCTCCTTGAGTCTAGACCTGGTGGAGGAAAGAACTCTGGTCTTTTCAGCCCCTCATAAGGGCTCTAGCACCATTTACAGAGGGCAGAGCCCTTATGCCCTAATCACCTCCCAGGGGCTCTGTTAAAATTTCCTTGGATGTTAGGTTGGGGTAGGGGGAGTTAAAGCTTCAGAGCGTCTATTATTTTCATTAAAATTTGAAACTTTTCCCCGAATATAACTCACAACAATTCCACAGACCTGTCATCAGTCACTGTGAGACAGATGGTTCTGGCAGAAGGATGACTGATCAGCGATGAGTCCTGACAATGTTTGTGATCTCCTTTGACTTAGAATATGGCTACAGCACAGTGGCTGTGACACTTCTCACGCTGGGCTCCATGCTTGGGACAGCGCTTGTCCTTTTCCACAACTGCGAAGAGAATTACAACCTTATTTTACAGCTGTTTGTGGGCCTGGCTGTTGGGACACTCTCTGGGGATGCTCTGCTCCACCTTATCCCTCAGGTAATCCGTTTCTTTCCATTTCAGATTGAGTGTGTCTAACTTCTCTTTACATTGAACAACTGGAGGCATTTACACTAAATTTTACAGTTACTTCAATGAATAAATACAGCATCCGGTGTTTTCCTTGTAAAGAAATATTCTATTCCCTAAGCTATTTGACACTTGGGAAAGAGAAGAGATGACCAATGTTAAGCTTACCGTATGTTATTCTTATTTTTGAAATTAAAAAGGAGAGAGAAAATAGGTGAAGAGATCTAGATTGCTATTAAGAAAGATTCAGCAAACAATATCCACTGTCCGTAACTAAAAAAGAATGGACTGTGAGATATTATGCTGTTTTTCTCTCCAGTTGCCTGCTCTCTCTGCCCCATACCAGATCAATTCCCCACTTTGCTCTCTTTTCTGCCCCAGAAGGTTGCATCTTTTCAGCTCCCTCGGAGATTGGATTTTGTTTGTGTCCATCCCATGGGAAGCACAAGATAGGAGGAGAGAGAGGCAGGGACATTTCTTCCCAGCTCTCTCCTGGCCCGCTTGCATGTGCTCTAAAAGTAGCAGATTAGCCATTTTACCACAGCAGGAGGCCTCCTCCATAGCTCCACCCCTTCCCCAGCTTCAGTAACATCACTTCCTCCCTTTGCCCTTTCAGTCCTGAGGAAAGTATTGAGTTCCTGTTGTTTCTGATCTCTGGTGCCTCATCCCTTGCTGGACCCTGCCCACACCTCTGTCATAGCACCATCATTAACATCTCTTCAGTGGAGCCCTTGGAATGAATTTGTCATTCTTTCCTGAATAATGGTGTCTGGGTTTGTCTTAAGAAAAATGTAAGCACCAGGAAGCTAGCCCTTTATTGAAGTCATCTGAGACTTTCTGTTTATCAGACATGGAAGTACTTAGACCCAAGATGCTAAAAGTGGATGATATCTATTCCCTCTGCAATCTCTTCATATGGTGGTGATCATGGAGCAATGAACTTGCCCTTTGCAAATCCTGAGATGTTAAAAATTTTTCCACAAGACTCTGGCACTTTTGTATAGGGTCACTCTCGTTGCTTAGAGGCACAATAATTGTTTGATGTTTGGAAAATCGCAAAGTGAGCACTGGCAAAGTAAAACAAACCATTATTAGTTTTAATTTCCCTTATAATCTAATTTTCTGGAAATATTTCAGGGCTCATTATTGGCTTGAGGCAGTGGCCAAGGCCTTTTTCTAGGTCACCACAGTGGTTACAGAGTTGTTTACTGCCTGGGAGCCTTGGAAGCCAAGAAGAATATGAAGGCTGCTTCAGTCTGTCTCCAAGGGGGAGTGTACCACTAGCTGTAGGCTGCACAGGTGGACTTGGGGGTCGGTAGGAAATGTTACAGAGGTGAACCTAAAAATTATCTCAGTTTCCTGAAATTCAGAGGGCAATTTCTTTGCTTAAAAACAGAATGAGAAGCAGAATTATTAGAAAGAGGAAGAAAGATGCAGTACAAATGTGGAGTACAGCTAGAAAAATCAGTAGTTCCTGAATGTGACCCAGGGTTTCAAAAATTTGTGCAGAAATGAGACAAGTGACATTGTTGCTATTTCCCTTTTTATTTGGCTAAATTTATTCAACCTAAAGATCTACATTCTGCTCTACAATGAGGAGACCTCTTCTGCTTTGTTTTGTAATATTGCAATGGTCTCTAGTATGTGAACTAACAGTAATTACAAGTATTAGGTGGGTATATGTTAATGTCCTTACCAAAAGAAAAATAGATTAACATATATTGGCTTTTAGTTATATTTATATGCTCAAAGTATATGTGTAGGTAAGAGACATACACATAGGTACACACATACACATAGGTGCACACATACATATAGGTACACACATACACATAGGTACACATGTACACGTAGGTACACACGTACACATAGGTACACACATACACGTAGGTACACACGTACACGTAGGTACACACGTACACGTAGGTACACACGTACACATAGGTACACACGTACACATAGGTACACATGTACACATAGGTGCATACATACATATAGGTACACACATACACATAGGTACGCATGTACACATAGGTACATACATACACATAGGTACACACACACACATAGGTACACACATACACATAGGTACACACGTACACATAGGTGCCTACTGTTGTGCTTTGTTATCCACAGGGAATGTGTTCCAGGACTCCAAAGGGAATCAAAATTCAAAAATGCTCAAGTCTTTTCCATACAATGATGCACAATGTGCATGTGCCCTATAATATCCTCCCCAAATGACCCTACACAAATCTTCCCTAAACTTTAAATCATATCTAGACTACTTATATAATATCTACACCTACAATGTAAATGCTGAGTAAACAATTGCTATGCTATTATTTGGGGGATAATGACAAGAAAAAAGTCTGTACTTGTTCAATAAAGATGCATTTTTTCCTGAACATTTTCAGTTTGCAGCTGAATCAACAGATGTAGACTCTCTGGACATGGAAGGCTATCTATATATGTTTACATACATATGTGCCAACATATGTATATGAACCTATACACATAAACCTTTACATAATTTTTTTTCTTTCTTTAATTTAATGATCAGGAATATCCTATACCTGTGAACTACTAAGCTGTTTTACAAGTTACCCTCTTTTGTGGAAGGAATATTATATGTGATGATTTGCTAACAAAAATCATGAAGTCAATCCATGGGTTGAAACAACCAGTAGGAAGAGTTAACCAGAGGAAAGTTCTCAACTCATTTTATATATTGCTTTTGTTTGTTTGGTTGGTTTTTGTCCCAGAGGAATGGCAGTATTGCGGGTCATACAGCATACACATGGAGGAATGTCTTCCAGATGAATTTCTTACCTGAATATTTATTAAAATTTTACTTTAGTTGCAGTGGGTCACAAGGAGAATACAACTCAAATGAATCATATCCTTCTATGCATTCTGGATATAAATTATGTTGATAATAAACACTGATGGGCAAACAGGTGCAGATGGAACTCCTGGAAAAACAAAAAGCTTCCCAAAGACTGAGAATGCATGAAAATCTAGGCTACCTGCTGGAATGAAACCAAGGCACTATTTTGTCAGTACAAGCTGTTCACGCCTCTCCTTTATTTTCTGTTGTACACAGTGTATTTGGCGCTGGTTAAAGTATACAGTGGAAATAGTCACACACCCAAAGCAAAGTGAACTTTGAATGTTTCAGTTGTCATGGAATAAGTTGACTATATTAAATAACTGTGCCTATTTGATACCTAAGTCATCAACAGTTCATTCTTTCTTCTTCTCTTTTTCTTTTTCTAAAGGTTCTTGGCTTAGATAGGCAGGAAGCCACAGAGTTTGGACATTTCCATGAAAGTAAAGGTCATATTTGGAAACTGTTGGGTTTAATTGGAGGCATCCATGGATTTTTCCTGATAGAGAAATGTTTTATTCTTCTTGTATCACCAAATGCTAAGGTAGATTTTAAGTTTTACTTATCTTTTGCTCCAGAGTTTTATATCTGTTGTTTCAAAAGTCCCTGTTCAAAAGCATTGATATCTTCATGAAGTTGTTTATGTGAGGGATAACCTCTAATTTAAAGAATCTTTCTGATTGACAAGTTCAACTCTTAATTTTATTAAACCTCTATTGCTGGTCAATTAATGTGCTTCTTAAAACTTTATATTTAACCTTCATGTTTGGTTCAAAACTGTACATTGTTTAATGTTTGGGGAAAGAAGGGACCCAAAATTTGGCTACTATTAAGATTTTAGGATGTCTTTATGAACCAAAAACAGATTTAAAAAAGCAAACGAAAGAGCTTGGTATCAAACCAGCTACGTTGCAACTGATAAAAGAAAAAATTGGTCCAATACTTCAACATTTAGGAGTAGGCAAAGACTTTCTCAACAGGTCTCCGAAAGCGAAGGAAATAAAGTCAAAAATCAGTGAATGGGATTTCATAAAGCTAAAAAGCTTTTGTACTGCCAAGAAAACAATCAAAAGAATCAAGAGGTTTCCTACAGAAATGGAGAGTATCATGGACTATGATTCCTCAGACAAGGGTCTCATATCCAGAATCTATAAAATACTCAAAAATGTCAGCTACAAAATCACCAACAGCCCAATTGATAAATGGGCCAAAGAGCTAAACAGA
>PVKS010018792.1:0-39490 GCA_004027875.1 Aplodontia rufa
GTTGTGATCTTCCTATCTCAGTTTCCTGAATCACTGGGATTAGACATGACTGTTAAAAGACCCTGCCTCCAGCTAAAGCAAGTTATCTGCTATCACCTCTCTGGCTGCTTTAATTATAACCAAAGAAGCTTCTTCCTAGGCAGAATTAATACTTACATCTGTTTACACATTAACTGGATAAAAACTTGATATCATTGTCCCAAATCATTATATCCCTTTAGAGTCTGGAGTGATAGATATGGAAAATTACCAGAAATCACTCACGTGAGCCAGACAGCAAACCCACTTCTCACTGTTTGGGAATCTTCTGACTCGGGCCCTTATGGGAATTTGTTGACTCCAGAAAAATCATATTCTACCGGAACTCCTATTTTAATCAGAAAACCAAACCTTGGCCCCTCCCCCCTCATTCCTTCTACATCTACCCCAGGCCATGGGTCCTAGACTCCACTGGGCTCCCCTGAGTGTTTCTCCTGAGTAAACCTGGTTACTGTTGAGCCTGCTCTCTTTTGTTTCTTTCCTTCATTCGCCTCTTTCCTTACAGTGAGCACCACTGAGCTTGGCTTAGAGCTCTATTCGTCTGAGAAAACTAGTAGGTGAATGATCGGAGCATTAAAAAATCTATATATATGTACATATATATACATATACGTACACATGAAAAATATACAAAGGACATAAAAGCTCTAGATTATGATTTCCAACCTATTTTAATGCATCTGTATCTATTTCATTGAAATATTCATAGAACTGAGAATTTGGGACTTAGTGGGTTCATGTGTTCAAAACATACCTCTTGATTCTCAGTACTCCCTGCCCCTCTTCCTTACCGCCACCCTAACTTCTCCATTTGCTCAAGGTAAATATCTACAAAGTATCCTTGATTATTTTCTCTCTCACACATACTACATCCAATCCATGAGCAAATCCAAGTGTCTCTGCACCCGCAAACCACTACTCTATTTCTTGCCACCTCCACTGATGCTTCCCCGGACCAGCCACATCAACTCTTGCCTGAACTACTTCAGAGGCTTTCTAAACAGACTCCCAGCTCCCACTCGTCTCTCTTTTTCTCTCTGTCTCTCTTTTTGTGTGTGTGGTGCTAGAGATCAACTCCAGGGCCTTGCACATGCTAGCCAAGCATTCTACGACTAAACTACATTCCCAACCCCTTCTTTTTTCCCCTCTACTGAAAATTAAAATAGCACATCAAAATTTCCTTTTATTGTGATTCAAATGTTTGAAAAACCAGAAAACCTAATTATTATGTTCCAGCCAAACTCCCCAATGTTTTCTTTATGTTCTTTCCCCACAAGGTACTTAAAATTCTTGCTGTTGACTTTCATCTCACCTCTAAAATACAAGGACATAATTGAGATTTATTGGGCAGCTTCTACTCTTTTTTTTTTTGGTATCAGAGATTGAACCCAGGATCACTAACCACTGAGCCACATCCCCAGCCCTTTTTTTTTTATGTTTTATTTTGAGACAGGGTCTTGCTAAGTTGCTCAGGGCCTCGACAAGTTGTTGAAGCTGGCTTTGAATTTGCAATCCTGCTGCCTCAGCCTCCTGAGTTGCTGGGATTACAGGCATGCACCACCTTATGTCCCTGAAATCCACTCTCCCCAGAGCAGCCAGGATGATTTTTTTTTTCAGGGCTGAGGATTGAACTCGGGGCCTTGCGCGTGCTAGGCAAGCGCTCTGCCACTAAACTAAATCCCCAACCCCTAGCCAGGATGATTTTTAAAGGTATATTTTTATTAGGTACAACACTTAGATGATTCGGCACTCAACACACTATAGAAACATATGGGCAAAGGTGTCTTACACCCCCTCCTGCAATCCTTACCTCAAACCTCTGATGATAATCGCATCCATCTGTATTTTTTTAATCCATGCAGGATGTTTAAGGCAAATAAAAGCATATACAAGAACATTTTCTCCCACCTTATTGTACCAAAGGCTGCCTACCACATGCACTGTTCTATATCTTGCTTTTTTGTTCACTTACCAATGTACTGAAGTTCTCCCATATCAGCACGTGGAGATCTTCGTGGTTCATTTTTATAACTACATATCACCCCATCATTTATTTAACCAGGCTCCTTTTACAGTACATTGCAATTGGCCCCATTGTTTTTGCTTTTACAAATAATGCAACAATGTCCAACTTTGTACATGAATCATTTTATACACATGGAGATGCATTTATGGGATAGAATCACAGAGACATGATTGCAAGATCATACATTTCGGTGCATTGACTCTTTGAAAATGAAAGATTTAGAAATAACTCTGTCACTTCCCTCGCTTAAAGGCTTCCAAAATTTCCCATCCTGATTAGAATGAGAAGCCTTAGGAAGACCCGTAAGACCTTCCCTTATCAGGCCCTTGTCTACCTCTTTGATATCACCTTTAAAAAAAATCTGGAGACAAATTAAATTTAGCAGATTTTATTTGAGCAAATAAATGATTCATGGATTGGGCAGCAGTCTGGATCCAAATTGGTTGACAATGTCCCATCCCATCACATGTGCAGGCTATAATTATGTCCAGAAAAATGAAAGTGACATACAGAAACAACCTGTCGGTTGCAGTTGGCATTATATGTAGTCGTATTTTGGCAGATTTTAGCCTCCGGTTGGCTGGAAGTTCTGCTGTTATGATTGTTACGTTACGAGACCCTGTTACTTGTTACAAGAGTATACTTCCAGTAGAGGTTACAGTCTGTTTACACAGCAAGTTGAGCTATAGTTCAGTAGGAACACAGAAACACAGAACACAGCTGGACACTGTGGCAGTACCTGTAATTCCAATTAATTGCGAGGCTGAAGCAAGAGGATTCCAAGTGTGAGGCCAGACTGCACAACTTACTGAGACCCTGTCTCAAAATAGAAAGGGCTGTGGGTTTTGCTCTGTGGTAGGGTGCTTGTCAGGCTTTAGGTTCAATTCCAAGTACTGCAAAAACAAAACAAAACAACACTATTTAAAACAGCTCTTTAGGCCAAACTTAAAATGTGAACCACACCTATGTCTTTCCCCTCTCTTTCACTGTAGACTAAACATGTTAGCTTTCCTTCATAAATATCATCAAATCCTGTACCTTTTGAAGATGGGCAGTTTCACTTGGTAGTTGATTTGCATTGTATTTCTGCTGTGTTGTCAACGTGTATAAAAATTCAAACATCAGCTAGAGACCTGACAAAGAAGGTGACCTGGAAGAGAGGAAGCAATGCTAATGTTTAATGGAAATAATTATTTGAGGGGTTTTATAAGCATTCATTTGACAAGTAAACATTTCTAGGTTATGATAACTTCTAATCTACATAATTTCAAGCTTCAAGCATACAGATAAGGAATGCTGAGATAATGTGGACTTTCTATCATTCTGATGCAAAGTGACCATGGATCCCAGACATAAAGATAAAATGCTAGCCTTCTATAGGAATGTTAGCATGGCCAGGTAAGAGCATTGGGCTGGCAATTGCAAGTACTGGGTACTATTGCAAAATCTGTTGCAAAGTACACTGTGAGAGATAAGTCCTTTCACCTTTTCCTGCCTCATTCTATTTGTATGAAAAGGAAGAAAATGGAATTCATCATGATTCTCAACTTTTCACTTTCAGTGGATTTATTTTATTCTCCCTTCCCCTCATTTCTCATACTCCTTAAATTTCTCCCCTCCTCAAATTTCTCATGTTAAGGAATTTGTATTTCTTTCTCTTTTTTTCTTTCTTTCTTTTCTTTGTGTGTGTGTGTGTTGCTAGGGATTGAACCCAGGGCTTTGCACATGATAGGCAAGTGTTCCACCTCTGAGGTGTATTAACAGACCAAGAATTTTTGTCTATTAAAATATGCTCATTTAGTTCATTAACTAAAGTATAATCATTAGTTATCATGGTTGTTATTCATTATTAACATGCTCATTGTTAATTCATTAAGATATACTATACATAATTTTTAGCATTAAACAATCGTCACTAGTTGAGTAGTGCTATCCCAAGCAGAGAAACCAAGCTTTTTTTTTTTTTTTTTTTAGAAAGATGGACAGTGAGAGAGAGAGAGAGAGAAAGAAGAGAAACAATTTTTTATTTAGTTTTTCATGTGGCTTTCGTTGCTCCGAAACTTCATTGTGTACCTGGTGCTGGGGTTTGAACTCACATACTCACGCAAGCTGGGCAAGTGCTGTAACCTCCAAGCCACTACTCCAGCCCCAAGAAACCAAGTTTTAATTAGGGTGGTTTTATCCTGTTTCATTCTTAAAAATTGAGAAACAGGGCTGGAGAGGTCGCTCAGTGGTTAAAGGGCTTGCCTGAAATGCTTGAGGACCCGGGTTTGAACCCCAGCAAATGTTGGAAAACAAAAACAAACAAACAGATGATAAAAATGAATCTCTCTCCCTCTCCTTCTCTCTCTCTCTCTCTCTCTCTCTCTCTCACTCTTTCTAGTGGAAAAGAGAGAGAGAGAGAGAGAGAGAGAGAGAAAGAGGCTGAAAACTGGGAATCTCCAGACCCAAGCAACTCTACATTTCCTTCCAAGTCTGAGAGTTAAGGTTATCTATATTTACATTCATATACAGATTCATACCTAGTTTGGCGGTTTTCAGGTGGTAGTCACAATATCCTGGGGCTTTCCAAAGTGGGTCAGGAGCAGAAATGGATGTGGAAAGGAGGAAACTTAGGTCTCCCAAACCCATTTTATCTAGAGCAGTCTTTTTTCTGTTCTGTATATTGATCTCTGCTTACAATTTTCTTTGAAGAAAAGATTTAAACTATTAAAAATAATTAATTAATAACTTGAACTCAGTTATCTAGAGAAGGAAAACAAGACCTAGAAAAGTTTAACAAAATTGGCCTGATTATAGAGCTAATTAATGGCAGGCTATTTATTCAGTCAATCAGGAAATATTTGTTGAACACTGTGGAAAAAATATAAAGCTCTGATATTGTCTTGATTTTCTGTCTTGATTTAAAAATGATGTATGGGTCACCATGGTATCTGAGCAGAAACCTTAGGATGAAAAGCTCTCGTTTTCATAAACTGATGGAGAATAGGAACTGACGTTACTGTGTGTGTTAGTACTGTTCAATAAGACAAGGAAGGGCTGGAGCGGTGGCTCAGAGGTTTCGGCGCTTGCCTGGCAAGCACGAGGACCCGGGTTCAAACCCCAGCACCACGTACACAACTGAGTGTTAGAGCAACTAAGGCCATGTGAAAAACTGAATAAAGTTGTTTCTCCCTTTCTCTGTCTCTCTCTCTCACTGTCCCTCTCTCTTAAAAAAAAATAAGACAAGGAGGAGAGTAGGAAAATATTTGCATTCCAGTAGCTGCAGGAGAGAGGTGCATGACGAACACTGTTAGGAGATTGGCCAGATGGGCTAAAGATCTTGTTTCAGTTTCAATGTACAGTGGCTCTGTCAGTAATTGTCACATTATTGCTCTAACTGGTATTCACAGGGGAGGAGTCAGGAGCCCTGCCTACCCAAGATTAACCTTGAATTTTTTTATTTCATTTCCCAGATCAAGTATATGATTAACCATCAAACTTGGAAAACCTGTGACTATAGGAACATGTTAATTAAATTTGTAAGATACACTAGCAAAAGTCCATTGATTGGATTTGTTCAATTCAAGCTGTTAATAAATTCACTGGGCATTATGATAATTTACCCATGCCTGAGTTTTGGGTATGTTCTCTTGTTAAGCCAAAAGCTACAGACCCCAACCCCCATTCTAGCTTTGTCCCTGTAGACTAATTGAAATAAAGGGCATATGTAGTATATTCAAATACAAAGCTTCATTTTTCCCCCCTCAGTAGTAGTCAAGAGCTGGCCTTTCCTGTAGGCACTGAGGATGCAACAGTGAACTTGTTGGAAAAGCTTCCTGTTTCCCTGGAATAGCACTCGTATGTGTATATGTGTGCATGTGCAATGCGTTACTGGAGATTGAACCCTGGATGTTGCGTGTGCTAGGCAAGTGCTCTAATGCTGAGCCACATTCCTCAACCTTTTAAAAATTTTATTTTGAGACAGGGTCAGGCTAAGTTGCTCAGGCTGACTTAGAACTTGCAATCCTCCTGCCTCAGGCTCTCAGGTGCTGGGATTTCAGGTGTGGAACATGCCTGTCCTAGAATTGGGTCTCTTGTTTTCCGATCTCTTGATTTGCTATTTCCACTACACTGGGCACAGTGAAGGCACGTTCTACCATTCTCCAAATACCTGTCATTACAGCATATACTTACCCCTCTCCCACATAATTTATTCATTTATTCAACAAATATTTATTGAGTAACCTCTATTAACAGACTCTGTTAAGTGCTGAGTATCCTGATATGAATTAGCTCTTAGGCTGCTCACATACTTGTAGGGGATTTGTACACAGATTTCAAACCAGCATAACCCAGGGAAAACAAGGTACCGGCATAATACACAACAAGAACAGTTTAACTCCCTCTAGTACGAAATCCAAACTTGGATTTGAAAGGTTAATAGTATTTCTCAGACAATCCAAGGATAGTGGGAGTGGGAATGGCACCCTGGGAGGTACAGAGGCAAGAGAGAACATGGCACATTCTGAGAATTGAGTGCTGTTTGATATTGAAGGAATATGAAGTATGAGATTCATAGGAGGCAGGAAACTGATGGAATTTCTATCAAATGGTGTCTGCTTTCTTTGTGAAATAAGAGGGAGCATTTTTTGAGAATGAAGGAGGCAGAGGCCAAGTAGGAACTTTGAAGGAAGGTTTAAAAGAGCTATTTCATTGTTTATAAAATGGAAAGGATTGGGATAAAGCTAAAGAAGGTAAAAAAAAAAAAAAAGCTAAAGAAGGTCTATGGACAGAGGACTGGCTTAACAGATTACAGTCCACCCACACAGTGGAATACCATGCAGCTGGCGGTACGGGTGGGGAGATAGGTACTGACATATTCTGGTATGAAAAGATCTACAAGATATAGATTGTTTTGTAAGAAAGAAAAACAAGATCAAGACTATGTGCCAAATCACCTTTTGTGTAAAAAGTGGTAGGAGAAAAATAATACATTCTTATATGCCTAAAATACTCTGAGAGAATGCGTAAGAAAATAATAACTTTGGTTGTCCGCATGGAGAGAAGTTGCATGGGTAGGGAATGAAAATGAAATCACTAAAATCTTCTAGATAAAAATTTTAAAAGAATAATTTCTGAGGATAATAGAAAGTAAAATAAATTTTGACTTCATGGCTGTCTTCCTTGGAAACCTTGTGCATAGCCTAAGTTGAGGGGGTATAAAAGGAAACACTTCTCTTAATTAGAGATTTCTATTTGGAAAGGTGACTTGGTTGAATCATAGAGACTAGAGAGAAAAATATCCTCAGAAAAATAGGCAAGGCTGCTGTTTTGGTCTTCTGTGGCCAGGGTCTCAGCTATGGTCTCTTCACGATACTAGCCACATCACTTTTTTTTTTTTTTAAGAGAGAAGGACAGTGAGAGAGAGAGAGAGAGAAAGAATCAATTTTTATTGAGCTTTTCACATGGCTTTTGTTGCTCTAATACTCGTTGTGTACCTGGGTGCTGGGGTTTGAACCCGTGTACTTGCCCATGCCAGGCAAGCTCCATAACCGCCAAGCCACCGCTCCAGCCCCTAGCTGCATCACTTTGGTTATAGCAAAGCAGCACCTCTAAAAGCATTCTAATTGCTTTATTGCATCTGTTGGTACAAAACCCATTGGTACAAGGTAATTAAAACAGAACTCTGCCCTTTGGGATCTAGGAACTTCAAAAGACACTAATGACTACTTAGCATATTAGCAAACAATAAACAAGACTGACTTTTGTGTGTGGATTGTTGAATTGGATTCATTATTTTATATTCATTCATATATTCTCCAAAGAAATATTCTGGGTAGTGACCCATAAACCTGTGAAGTACTGCATATGTGCTAGGTAATGTTAGGCAACAGCAATATGAGGACAGCTAAACATGGTTCCTGTCATCTGGAACACACAGGGCAGGAGAGAGACATAAAGAGAAAATTAGAATAAAATGTGATCTCTTAGAGAGGCATGAACAGAATCCATGGGAAGGGAGGAAGGAAGTAACTTTTCCTGGGAGGCATTAGCAGGGTTTCACTGAGGAGAAATTATGCAAACCAAGTCTTAAATAAGGAGTCAGAGTTGAGGGAGGATAGGAAGGGTTTTGAGCTGGAGTCAAGGCTCAGTGGTAGAGTACTTTCCTAGCATGTGAGGGGCTCTGGGTTCACTCCCCAGCCCTGGGAAGAAAAAAATAAAAATAATTAAAAATGATAAAGTCTTTGCATGCGAAGAGGATCCTGTGTGTGAAGGTAGCAAAGCTCAAAATAACACAGTGTGCTTATGGCACCCTGAGAGCTTGATCTGACTCCAGCATCAGGTGTTTTTCAGGGAGTGGCAAGAATCAGGCTGGAAAAGCAGGTTGGGGCAGGGGTATGAAGCAACTCATGTGCCTGTTAACAAGTTTAGACTTTGTCATGCAGGCAGAATACCATGTTCTCAACCAGCAGGCTGAGAAATTCTACTTGTGCCTTTACTGTCTAACCTCCTTTCGAGCAGGCTGTCCTTACACTGGCCTCCATATTCTTATTAGAAGCAGAACAATGATAAGAAAGGCAGGTTGCAAACTTGGTATTACCTTCTGCGTTCTTCCTTTGTACTCTCCCACATCTAGTTATCAGGATCTGTGGCCATTCCGTCACAAGCTCTTTTTTCTTAATGACCCATTTAGCCTGCATGTATCTGTGGCAGGTTAAGGACTTTACACACCAAGTCTTGTTAGATCCTGAAAACAGCCCTGTGAAGTTGTGTTCTTGTAGGGTTTTCAGTAACAAACAGCAGGTAACTTAAGCAGAAAAAGTTTATAGGATGCTATCAGGCAATCTCGGCATCCATAGAAAGGTGGAGGACTAGGAAAGTGGAAGGAGTCACGGACAGAAACAGAGCACAGAGTTCATGTCTCATCTCAGTAACGATTGCCCAGGATGGGTTCCACTACGCTTCTGAACTCTCCAACTGACCAAGGTGTCTTTGTATCACTATCCCCAAGTACCTAGAGGTAGGTAAGTATCAACTGACCTGGCTTAAAGACGTGCCTTTGGCCTTGCTGCCAGAGTTCAGACAGAGGAATGGCTTGATTCACTCAAATCAGAAAAGATGTTCAGATACCAGAAAACAGAAACTGACAAATGCTCACTAGTGTACTATTATTTCATGCATTTTTGGTAGTTAAGGGAATAGATTTAAAGTAGGTAGGTTAGTTACCCAAGTAACACAGCCAGACAGTGGTGAAGCCAGGATTGGAGTCCAAGTCAGTTTGTCTGCAAAGCCCACGCCATTATGCAATCAGCAGCATCGCCTTCTCTAAACCATTCTGGCGATATTTCCCACCCACGTGCTAGTCCAGCTCCCATCACCTCGTTTACATTACTGCCTCCTACCTGGTCTCCCTCATTTGTGCTCCCCATCTCAGTTCATTCTCTACCCAGTTGCTATGATAATGTTTTTTCCAGTACCATCTATTTCATGTCAGTCTCTTGTTCAAAAATCTGTGACTCATCCCTTCAAGGACCTGCCCTGACTAATATCATTCCAGGCTGATCACTCACTCAGTAATCAGTCAAATAATGCTGCTGCGGTGCCATCACAGATGTATACTATCTTATATTTATTAATAGTCTCTAGTGTTACATTTGGATATGACTTCACCCAGGTCGTAGAACCTGTCTTCTGCTGCTTTTCCAACTGTAATGTTAGATAGTAGCTTCTGCCACGGTGCATGTCTTATCTCCAAATGCCGAGACCTTTTGGATTGTTTGCATTATTATCATTAATATTATTAACATTATTATTTGCAGAGTACTTCTCTGCAAATTATTAGTTCATTATTAGTTTCCCTAAAATTGCCCAAGTGTTTCTTGTGTCTCTCTGCCATACCATACCCTACCAAGAATAAGCATGTTAAAAAATTGACAATGATAATTTTATTTCATTTTTTAGAAAATTTTGATTCTTTATTCTCCTCTCAGATGCTGTTAATTAAGGAAAGATCGAAGTGATCTTTTCTCAGAGTTGTGAGGTAAGAGGAAATAGTATTTGGAGTATGTGCCCCTGTTATGGTTTGGATGTTAAATATCCCCCAAAAGCCATGTACTAAAGGCTTGGTCCCCAACTGATGGTGTGTTGTTGGGAGGTAGCCAAAACATTAGGAGGTGGAGCCTATTTGGAGGAAGTAGGTCACAGGGCCTTGCCTTGGAGGGGTTATTTTGTCCATGGCTCATTATTCTCTCTTTGTTTCTCAGCTGCCATGAAGTGAGCAGCTTTGCTGTACTTGTTCCCTGCCATGATGTTTTGATTCACCAAAGGCCCAAAGGAGTGGGATCACATGACCATGAACTGAAACCTCTGAAACTGTGAGCCAAAATAAATCTTTCTTCCTTTAAGTTGATTTTCTCAAGTATTTTATCATAGCAACGAAATGCTGACTAACACACCCTCTTTCTGCTTAAGAATAATAAAGGTAATAAGCATAGAGCTTAACATGCAGTTAGGTTATCTGATTGGCCAAGTTATCAGTTTGAGGTTCCTATAAGGAAACTTTTTGCTTGGTTTCTACCTTCGTATAGCAGAGGGCATTACTGGCAACGAATAATGCCTACACCCTCAAAGACATTTAGATTCCTCCAAATCTATACCAAGAGGACCATTGACTAGAGAGATGCAGTCATTTCATTTTGTCTGTCTATATTCCAGTTTCCAGTTCTTTTTTTTTTTTTTTTTTTTGAGGACTCTTTTCTTGAGTACATGATGTAAGAAAAGGTCACAAACACATACACACAGAACACAGCTTGGCAATCAATACCTCCAGGAGAATTCATAAAACCCACAATCCATTCAAGGGATACTCATATATGCTCTCTGGTCATTTCATGGGTGCCAAAAATAAAGATAATCAAGACAGGGCTTCTGTGTTACAGAGTTAGACTTCTAACTCTGGGGAGAAGAATCTATTCAAAAAGCAGCTGATGAACAATGGGTAAAGGCAATAAATCAAGTCTGTCCTGGGCATAAGAATGACACACAGGCCAGTTACAGTGGGACATACCTCTTGTCCTAGCTACTTGGGAGGCTAAGGTAGGAGGATGGCATGTTTGAGGCCATTCTAGGCAACTTAGGAGATTCTGACTCAAAATAAAATAAAAGGATGTAGCTTAGCGGTAGGTGCCATAGGATTCAATCCCCAGTACTGAAGGTGGGGGTAGGGGGGTTGAGGAAAGAGTGATACACAGGAGAAGGTGATGGGGTATAGCTCAGTGGTAGAGTGTTCACCTGTGTGAGGTCCCTGTGTGACAATGACACATTGAAGTGAGTGACACATTCTATTTGGGGTGAGAGATCCCAAATGACTTTACAGGGGATGAGATACTTGAGCTGGGGTTGAAGGAATGGTGAGTTTTCCAGATAGATGAAGAGAAAAGAATATCCTGGAAAGAGGGAAGGAAGGTATATATGGAATGAAAGAAAAGTAAGTAGTTTGGATTCGGGAGATGCTTGTTCAGTACCCATTTTATCTTTCCCTCCAGGTTTCCTGTCCATACAGTTGCATGTAACTGACCTCATTCCCAGCTCCAGCACCGGCCCTGATTGGCCTTAGCTAGTCAGCATAATCCATTCCCTTGCCACAGCTGTTCTCAGAGGCATGTCCTCCAAAACTAAAACAAATTATCCATGATTTCTTCAGGAATGTTAGTTCAGGGCCAGATATGTTCAATCAGAAAGAAGCCTAGGACTTTGGTTTGATGGTTTGGGGAAAAGATAGGCTAATTGCTATTGGACATGGAAGAGCAAGCATGAAAACCCAAGAACTGCTGCTTTTCATTTTGTGACCACAAGAGAAGACAACCAGATGATAAAGCCGTCACAGAGCTAAGGGGAGTGCAGAGAAATACATTGAACGACCTGACCAAACTCTGATGAGTGGCTGCTTATCCCCTTGTTAAAAGATCAAATAGAATGCCTTGCAATTAAAGTAATTTTAATCAGTGCAATGTCACTGAGGCAGGGTGTGGTGAGTGGGTAGAAGGTGGGAAATGGGACTGCAGAGGGGGCTGTGGGCCAGATGATAAGCATTCTGGAGACATGGAAAGCTCTCGGAGGTTTTAGGTCAGGTTAGGGGAGTACCATGTTCTGACATGAGTTTTAGATAACTCTAGCAGCAATGAGGCTGGTTTGGAGAAAGCAGGGCTGGGGACGGTGAGGAATCTAAATCGCATTTCCACTCCTATCACTCCCCTCAAGAACACCACTGCTAGCTCTTTTTTCCCCCCACCAACCTAAAAGGGGAATTATCTTTTTTTACTTTTTTATTTTTATTATTTTTTTAAAGATAGAGGGACAGTGAGTGAGAGAGAAAGAGAGAATCAGTTTTATTTAGTTTTTCATGTAGTTTTTGTTGCTCCAACATTTTGTTGTACATGTGGTGCTGGGGTTTGAACCTGTGTATTCGTGCATACCAGGCAAGTGCTGTAACCACCAGACCACCGCTCCAGCCCCAGGAATTATCTGTTTAAAAAAATACTTAAATTGTGGGGATGTAGAGGCAGCTTAGCAGTAGAGTGCTTGCCTGGCATGTGCAAGGACTCCCAGCACCACATACACAACTAAGTGGAGGAAAAACAAAAACCAGATGAAAAAAATTTAAAAATTAACTCTCTTTTTCTCACTCTATTTCTCTCTATTTTAAAAAAAACTTAATTTTCCAACATATGATATAGGATATAAATTTTTAGAACTTTTGTAACTTGGAAAGGAAGATGTATATTTTAGAAACCTATAGAATTTTTCTTGGATTTAATGTTGGAGATAGAAGTTTGCAGTATGCTATTTGGTCACTAATAATATTTTGGTCCCTTTCTATTTTTCTGTAGGGCTTAGAATTTGTTCTGTACTCTACTTGACCTATTTTTACTTATTTGTCAACATAATAATTTCTTTTCTGATTAAGAGTTTTTGTTTTGTTTTCGGTTTGTTTTTGCTCCCCAGCCCCACCCCTGAGATACAATAGCAATTTCAGGAAAAAAAAATAACATTAAATCCTTCGGCACAGAACCCTTTCCCCTAGGTATTTGCTGCTCTTGAGGGACATTTATCTGATCCTAACCAATTTTACTCAAGAGGAAGCATCTTTGGGAACAAACATTAGTACTGATCACTTTGGCCTGTAGTATGATTTGCGAGTAAATTCTGTTGATAGGAGAAACACAGGAATATGACTCTTTTCTACTCCATTTCTCTGGAAACTATTCTGTAAAGAGATTAAGATTCAACCAATCTTTCCATATCTTGTCATTTCTGAGCTCCCTCTTCATGCCTGGCACTATGCTTGATACTAGGGATAGTGAAACAGGAGGGGAAGATGGGTCTCTGTTTATAAGGTGCTTATAACATGGGGTCTGAGGATGGGGAATGTTTTTCCTAAAGCCTCATTGATGAGGCCCGAACATTTACAGCGATAGCTGGTTCAGCTGTAGGATGGCTATGCTGTGTTGACTCTGGAAGTCTATGAAAGGTTTTAAAAAGTGTCATCAGGTAGTTCAATTAGATGCCATTCTCTCAAGACTCCAGTGACAACATTATTATTTTGGTCATTAACCTCTCTGAACTTCAATCAAGGTCAGAGGAGAAAGATGAGCTCATCCTTTGTTAACAGAACCATTTATTTTCCTCTTGTGTGTAATTATACATGGAAAATTGAACAAAAACCAGGAACTTGTTGAAGAAAAATGTTATCCCCAAGAGTTGTCATAAAATACAAATTGTCCATTTCTTAGTCAAGCAATTGGAGTTATATTTATTCACTTCCAAATAAATAAATAATTTGGCTGAAAAGGCAATATACCTCACACACACCCCTCCCATTTAGCTATTCTTATGGGCAATTTTCATTCTCCATAGGTCCCATTTAATTCCTTCATACTTTCTATTAACCATTGTTGATGCGCAGCCCTGACCAAAATAATTAGGCACTAGAAATTCAGCATAAACCTGACCTTTATTTTAAAATCCAACGCTTGTCACATCAACTCCTCCTCTTGTTCATTGTGCAATAGAGCCAGAGGCCCTCTAATGATAAACTCAAGAAATGAACCACTTTGAGCTCTGCCCTTGACTTCACAAGAGAGTTAATCATATCTGTATCCAACATACTCCCTGGCACATAGCAGACCCTGAACAAATAGTTTGTAGGGAAAAAAAAGTAAATGAAGATAATGTCTATGGGATGATGAGGTAGTTTGAATTTTCTTAAGCTAAATCAAGGACTTTAATAGATATAAGGCCCTTGAATGGCAAAACAAGAAGCTGAAGTGTGCATTCACGCTTTCAGTTAACCAACACTTTTAAGAGCTACCATGTTCTAGGAATAGGTCTACTTCTTGTTAACCAAACACACCTGGTTTTTCCCTGCTCTGGGTCTTTTAAGAAGCAAACCTCATGGGCCACAGTCCTTGCCTCTCGCTTTGCCCCAGTTCAGGGCTGGTGTATGGGGTGGGTCTGTGATAGCATAAAAGTTATTAGTAATGGGAAAGCAAAGAAGGAACAGAAACGACAACTCCCTTCCTTCTCTCTTTTCGTTTGCTATTTCACACTATCACCACCTTCCTAAGATTGGTTTCCACTCTTACTTCATTCTACCCTGTTCTCCTAGTTCCTCTGCTAGTTTTTTTCTGCAGAAAATTCTATGACAGTTGGTTTTTCTCTGATTTTTTTCTTCTTCTTCTGGACTAGGGATTGAACTCAGGGCGTTGTGCATGCCAGGCATGTGCTCTACCACTCTGATCTGCATTCTTAGCCTGTCCTCTGAAATTTAAATAAAACTAACTCTCATTTATTGCTGGTGGGAATGCAAAATGGTATAGTTACTTTGGAAGATAATTTGGCAGTTTCTTATGAAATGAATCACATGCTCCCTGGTGTGTACCTGAGTGAACTGAAATCTATGTCTGTAAAAAAGCCTGCACATGGATTTTATAACTACTTTATTCATAATTGTCAAGACTTGGAAGCAGCCAAGTAACCAAGATGTCCTTCAGAAGGCAAATGGGTAAATAAACTGTGATACATCCAGGAAATTGGAAGTTGGGTGCAGTGGTACACACCTGTAATCCCAGTGTCTCAGGAGGCTGAGACAGGGGGATGGCAACTTAGTGAAACTGTGCTTCAAAATAAAAATAAAAAATGGAAAAAGGGCTGGGGATGTAACTCACTGATAGAGTGCTTGCTTGGCATGATTGAAGCGCCGTGTTCAGTTCTCAGTACTGCTTAATTAATAAATAATTTAAAATGATACAGTCCATTTAAAAAGATATAGAGCTGGGAGTGTGTAACTCAGAGTAGTATGTGTTCAACATGCTCAAAATCCTGGGTTCAATCCCTAAAATGCACACGTGCGCACGCACACACACACACACAAAAGAAGGAAAGGAAGATCTTTTTCTTGTTTCAGTCCTTTGTGTGTTTGGAGACCTTTTGTTGGCAAGCACTTGCCTGATTTAGGGAGGAGTGGGGAGGACTGAGGAAGATTAAAAGTCTAGCAAAAACTTTGTGCTGACTTCCAGTACAGGTGAGACTAGGAAAAGCCACAAGCCAGTGTTCTGTTATCCAGTGGGCCGCAGAAAAGACACTGGTCTGGCTGGAAATACTAACAATAGAAGAAAAGTAAGCAGGTTGGCTACTACTTAAAAGTGGCAAAGAAAAGGAAATGAGAGATATGTATCATGCTGGGAGACCACACCCTCCATATTGCTGGTCATTCTTCTGGCGCCCTTTAGTGGATTTTCAGGGCTGTGGTTCTCAGATTAGACTCAGTGTAAAAGGTCACTTGCATTAAACTCACCGGGAAATACATTATAAAAATTCAAATTCTCAAGCCAAGGTCCCAGAAAACCAAATTCAGGAGTTCAGGGAGTGGATACAGAAATCTGCCTTTTCAAAAAGTTCCCAGGCATTATGTTAGGAAGCCAGACTTCAGAATCACAAAATCTTGTTGCTGAGGGAGCCCCTGTGACTGCTGACAAGAGAATGGTTAAGGAGGAGAAAGAGAAAATGGAAGAATGTTTTCTGATGTTCCTAGTTGTAACCAAAAGATAGTCTTCCTAGGAAGCATTATTCATCATGGTAGTTATATGCCAAGAGGCCATCAGCTTTATACTGCAGTGATTTTGTGAGATCCTGGAAGCCACAAACATATAACTGAGTGAGCAAGAATATTCATTCAAGTTTTAAACAGTGAATTCTAAACAAGTAGCATACAAATACGGTTGAAAGTTGCCTATAAATCTCTATTCTTGGATATAGTCTGACCCAGTTCTGATCATTAGATTCCTCCCTTGTTTTGAGACAAAATTCATTTTTTAAAGCAAGATTATATTTTTCCTTATAGTGTTACGTATTGAAGGGGGTTTCATTTCATTTTGAAAGCAAAAATAAGTGACCTTTTTCTTCTTTCCATCTGTCTCCCATTGTGATTCCCTTCCAATTCCTTTTCACCTTTCCTTTCTTCCGTTAGAGTAGCTATGTGTTAGACGCTGGGTTTATTCTGTCTGATCTTATTTGTTTATGCTTTACAATAACTCTGTAAGGTTGGTGCTGTGATTATCCACGTTACAGATGAAGAAGAGGGGGCTCCAAGAGATTAAGTTATTTGCTGCAGGGCACCTGTTAAGTGCTCCCCTCCTACTTTGTTCCCCCGGCTCAGAATACTAGCTCCTTCAGCCCCAGGGCCCTGCACTGCTTTTTTAAATTGTCACCACACATATGAATCTTGCTCTTGAACTCCAGCCTGAAGGTTGGTGCACAGTTGCCTGTCAGATTTTTTTTTAAAGAAAGAGGGGACAGTGAGAGAGAGAGAAAGAAAGAGAGAAGCAATTTTTATTTAGTTTTTCATGTGACTTCCATTTCTCCTAGACTTTGCTGTGTGTGTGGTGCTGGGGTTTGAACTCACACACTCGCACATGCCAGGCAAGCACCGTAACCGCTGAGACACTGCTCCAGCCCCTGTCAGATATTTTTTTGTTGCTGATGAAAGAAACACCATCTGCTTCTGGATTCTTCTCTGTGTTGGTTTCATCAGATGATGCCAGGATCCTAGAATCCCTACCCAGCCTTCTATTGCCAGTCTAAGTCGCTGCAGATGAACCAGACAAATGCATGCTATTTACTACTGGAAAGGCTCTTGGAATCTGTTGTTTTCTTCTCCCAGTCTCAGACTGTTCCCTAACTGGGCTTCTAAGGGTGAGGAGTTGATCTAAAAGAAGTCATCTTAGTCCAATTATAAAGAATAATCCTCTTAATCTGCCTCCCTACCTCAAAACTCCATCTACCACTGGAGTGGCAGCACCCCTCTTCTGTTTCCTAGATTGGAGGTGTCCAAACTGGCTTGTTTAACTCTGGTCTGTGAAAACTTCTCAAGTGGCACATGCACAAGCATTATTTTAAGGGTAGAAATTTCCAGAGCCTTAATGTTTAATGTTCTGTCTGATGATGTGCCCACATTTGCATCATTTTCCCACTTCATATCCTTTACCCACCCTAAAATTAATTCTGATGCTTTGCTCTGGTTTAGAGGAAAAGAGTCTCCTGAGCGACAACAACAAAATACTAAAATGCTGATTTTGGGAAAAGTTTTATGCTCAATGAGGCAATTTAACCCATAGTTTCTGGTGTTTTTGTCTTATAGTATTTCTGTTAAGGGGGGAGAAAGGGTTAAGGATATTTTGGTTCTCCTTAGGATGTTCTAAATTTAAAAAAGCAGAGTGGTGGAAGTAGTGGCAATTTTTGTTTAATGACTTTGTCTCCTCTATTATCAAAGAATGCATCATTCTGGAAGGAGAGTACTATGAAAGCAAAACTAAGTGAGCTGCAATAAGAAGAAGGCATGCTCAAACAGCTTTTCTCATGTATTTTACAATTATTTGGGGGGTGCTGCAGATTGAACCTAGGGCCTTGTACACACTAGGCAAGCAGCACTATACCACTGAGTTATACCCCCAGCCCTTTTTGTATATTTTAAAACTGAACAGCCTTTTTCAGTTATTCTCAATACTTAATCCCTAGCATGTGCTGTTAACTAGAAAGAAAAAGACTTCAGAGAAACCCAAGCAGACCAAATTAATTCTTTTAATTCTTTTCTGTACAAGAATATTTTCTGGTACTATCAAGTTTTCAAAGTACAACATGGGAACACCCACTTATTTTTTTCAGATTCAGCTACCATTATTCAGTAAGGAAATTAGAACCTATTCATCAAATCATGAAATATTTGTGATCAACCACCACCTTATAAAATGATTGACTGTCCAATTTTCTATGGAGAACACAGAAAAGCCTGGCTTGCTGGTGAAAAGGAAGAAGGCAGAACCAGGTGCAGGCAGGGCCTGGGTTCAAGTCATGGGGCAGGGCGATTAGCTCTAACTTGGGGTTACACTGACCTTGGGCTAGTCATTAAGCTTCTAATTAAAAGAGGAGGTTGACACCTGAGATGACCTCCAAGCTCCTTCTCAGATGCCTGTATGAGCGAGTCTCTTCCTACCCTTGGCGCGCCACTATATGGGGTAGCAGCAGCCTGACCCAGGGAGTAGCGACAACTCCTCCGCTGGGCCTGCCTTCACCTGCTGATCTTAGAGGTCGGTCCAAGCCTGAATTGGCCAATGGCCCCCGAGAAACCGAGCTCCCCAGGCCCGAATCGCTGAGAAGTGGATGACAGGTCATTCCAGGAGAGGTAGGAGGAGGCTCCAAGAAACTACAACTCCCAGGGGCCCGCGGGATGTCACCCGGAGGCCTGGGCCAGGTGCACGCCCTGCCGCGCTTCAAGACTGCTAAGCCAGGTAACCCACGCGCATGCCCAGTCACGTCCCACTAGCTCGGCTTGCCTGCCTTCAGACCTCTACTCTTTCCGGTCCCGCGTTATTCCCCGCTCCACTTCCGCCCTTTTTCAGGGAGTTTGGAGAGGGCGGGGCCCCTTGGCAAACGCGTTCCCAGGGGTGTGTACACGCGCTTTCTTGGGCGATTTTAAGAGGACGGGGACTAAACATTGGGCGTGGAAGTTAGGAGACCGCGGTGAACGCAGAGCGCATGCGTCCTAGCGGTGCTGCCAGGCTCCAGGAGTCGGAGAGGGGCGGGGCGGAAATGGGCTGTTGGGTTGACGCACGCGCATTGGCCGCCAGTGCCCCGCCTCCTGCTCCAGGAGTCCCCTCCTTCTTCGCCACCCTCCCGGAAGTGGAGCCGCCCTGGCGCCCACCAGCGGCCACCTCTGCGGCAAGCCCCGCCCCTGCCCCGCCCCCTGGCTCTCCGCCCCCTCTTCTGGTGGTGGCGCCCGGTGGCATCCCGGGTAGTGGCGGTTTTGGTGCCCGAAGCCGGGAGCGCAGAGTCGTTCCCGGGAGAGGCGGCCAGGCTATGATCGCGGGCTCCCGACGTTCCGCTCCGGCCAGCCAGCGTCCCTGTCTCAGCCTGTGCCCGTGCCCGTGCCCGAGCGGTTTCCTCAGCCCGGCCCCGAGACGCTGTTGGCGGCGGCGTCCCCGGCGCGCCCCCTCCTCCGATGGCGGCGGAAATCCAGCCCAAGCCTCTGATCCGCAAGCCGATCCTGCTGCAGCGGGTCGAGGGGTCTCAGGAGGTGGTGAATATGGCCGTGATCGTGCCCAAAGAGGAGGGCGTCATCAGCGTCTCAGAGGACAGGTACGGGCTGCTGCCACTCGGTCTCTAGGAAGGCGGGACGAGCCAGCAGTCCCCGAGCGCGCGTGCCTCCACGTCGGCGCGAGTGTAGATGTGCTCTTTCAAGTTTTATTATTATGTGCATCCTTGTGTTGTCTGTCCACCAGTAGGCTGCCGCATCAGCGAGGCTCCGGGAAGCCGAGACCGGCCCCGGGCGTGGGCTCTGGTCTCGTCCGCGGCCGGGTGGAGCTGCGGGAACCCGGGTGGCCCTTGGGCTAACGGTGCGCCAGACGCTGGACCTTGGTCCATCAATTAGGACGGGTGGGGGAGAGAGAGAGGAGCCGCTCGGTCCTGCAGGTGTGTGCGTCGGGAGGATGCTCTGAGCCGCCTCTGCAAGATAAACCAAGGATTTTGGGGGTTTTCTTAGGGCCCCAAACTGAGAAAGCAGATGGATGGTACTGCTTTCTCCCAGACATTCCCATCTAATCCACAAGTCTCAGACACTTTACACTGAATTCAGGAAATATTCTAAGTTCTGAAAAAGAGTAACTTTGGGTGTTGCGTGGTGCCTGATCTCTTCCTATCTTTCCCAGCTCAAGGGGAAGTGCTAGAACGTGCAGGGGACCACTGCTGCAAATAGCTTCTTGAGTTCCTTCCCTTTGCTTGCTTCCTTTCTTTTTACTTAATTTGCAGAAGTGGAGCTAGTTGTTCTGCCTTTATTAGCCCCTCTTGCACTGTGGTTTTGCTTTAACTTATGCCCTTTAACATAAAGAAATAAGGCTGAGGAAGGCAATTTCCAGAGGAATGCTGGTTGAATATAGTAGTTATGGTAATGTATCTGAAAGTGTTACTTGGATGCTATTGCAGGCATTCAAAAAATGTAACACTGTAGTGATAGAGGACAGGCTTTTTTGTTTTGTTTTTTTTTGCCTTAAAACAGTAGTTAGGTTTTCTTAATAGAAGTTCAAATCAGGGGCTGGAGCGGTGGCTCTGCGGTTTCGGGGCTTGCCTGGCAAGCACGAGGACCCGGGTTCAAACCCCAGCACCACGTACACAACTAAGTGTTGGAGCAACTAAGGCCATGTGAAAAACTAAATAAAGTTGTTTCTCTCTTTCTCTGTCTCTCTCACTGTCCCTCTCTCTTTAAAAAAAAAAAAAAAAAGTTCAAATCATGCTGATGTAGAGCATTTTCTCCCGTGGTAGCTTCTACAATTACAGAGGTAAAGCAATAAAGTGTTCATTACTGTCTTGATATTGATTTCAGCACTTGTTTATAATGCGCCCTCGAAAATTTTGCTTGGTAGCTATATTCGTATCTTAGGTAATTACACATGTCTATTTCACATCCTAGTCTACATCATGCCCTATACAAATGGCGGCTGACTCATTTTCCATGCAGATCCGGTGGATAACATTGTAAACATACACTAATGGCAAACAGTCTGCAACAAAAAAGGGAAATTCAGTGACTGAGTGGAATACATGAAATGCCGGAGCCTTTTTAAATTCACAAATAAGTTTTAATGAGAATGTGTAATATTTCTGTAGGAATAAAATTCTATGAAAAGAGATTACTTCTGGACCTAGAAATTCTTTCTTATAGAATTATTTTTGTGGAATACATTCTATAAAATATATTGATATCACTTTCTCACTAGAGGTGAAACTGATCAATTCCTAACTACTGTAAGAAGTTCATAAGTAAGTTCATGGAGTCAAGTAAGAAGAGAAAAGTAGTTAAATTTAAGCTCCTTTAATATTAGTTTTGAAACTTCTTATCCCCATTCCACTGCATTTACCTTGAAGGAAATAGCTTTAATGGTGTATATATCAAAGTTTGTTTAGAGAAGCCAAAATTGTATATATGAAAGAAGTTGAATACTAAATTTCATTTGATTATAGGAAAAAAGAAACATTGTTTTTAGCTATATTTAATTTTCCTAGTTTACAATATAAAGAACAGAAATTATTTTATCAGAGTTACTGTTAAATAAGATCTATACAGAAATCCAGTATTGTTCTTTGTATATACTTTATTTTTACTCAGAATGGCAAGTCTCTTTCTTTGGGTCATACACTTTAAGAGATTGATCTATATTCTTGCTTTTCAAAATCCACTGTTACATCCCTTGATATAATAATAAAGGTATGAACTTAGAATATTAATGGTCATGTAAACTTACAAAGCCATGACCATTAACTGTTTTAGCTGGTAACTAGTCATCTTCATTCTTGAATTATAAGGTTAAGCTACAATGATGTCCTATATCTGATTGGCAGTGTCCCATAAGTTCTTATGAAACCCAACCCTAGTTTCATTTTGGACCTGTGATTCTTTACGAAAACTCTCAACATTTTCTGTTTTAAACAGCAATGTACATACTTCATGTTTAGTTTATCTTCTATCAGTTTTCTAGGGCGCTTTGTAGGTTTATTCACTGTGATTTCTGTAGGGCCCACACACTGGCACAAACTCTTGGCACACAGGATTTGCTTAACAAACATTTGTTGTATCAGTATAGTTTTTAGTGTCTCCCCCCCATTCTGAAAGTGAAGTGTCTTAACTGTTGTAGTCATTTAATTGATATTTTTTGAAATGAATATTTTGATGACCCATGAACAGTTTATGTGGGCAAATGTATACTTGTAGGAAAAGTATTGCAGTGTATGGTTTTAAGGTGCTTTAAAATTTAAAAGTCCACATACTGCTTCATTTACTCCATCAACAAACATTTGAGTTCCTGTTGTGTCCTGGTTACATATGCACACTAATGAAAATGACAGAGTCCTTCAAGATGGTCACAATTTAATGGGGAAAATTTTAGAAAAATATTATCTAATGAAACAAAATTACTACCTCTAAGAGGTAGTTACCAAAAAGAATTTTCAAATGGGAAAGAATGGTTGGGTTTCACAGTCCTTATTTTCTTCTGAAATTTACTCTGCTTTGAAGAATTATTTCACTTGAATTACCATTTCACCCTCAAACTGCTCTCACTATCAGTATCTTGGGTTAATAATACTCAAACTGGGCTGGAGTAGTGGCTTGGCGGTTATGGCGCTTGCCTGGCATGCGCAAGTACACAGGTTCAAACCCCAGCACCACATACACAACGAAGTGTCCAATGAATGAAAGTCACATGAAAAACTAAATAAAAATTGCTTCTCTCTCTTTCTCTCTTTCTGTCTCCTCTTTCTTAAAAACAAAAAAACAAAAAAACCTCAAATCTTAATGGATAAAAACCCTTGTCTTCAAGTTCACCTTAGCAAAATTAGAACAACCTGGAACTTTCATTGTTATTAAAGGAGGAGATATAAGGGAAAATAAGAAATATATTTTAAAAATCTGATATATAAGTAAAGCTTTCTGGTACCACCATAACACAAGAGTCTATTCTCAGAACTAACTGACCTCTTGGTTGTAATCATGATCTATCCCCAAAGGATGCACTAAACTTTGGTATTTTGGGTTCTTCATTTCCTAGCTTCTTTTGGATAGTCTTTTCTGAATAAGTACCATTTTAATATTCCTTGCTTAAAAACTTCATATCAGACATCTTTGCCATGTTTTTGGTTAAGATTTATGTCTGAAGTTTATCAGGGCCTTCCTTGTTTGGTGGTGGACTCTTCAAATAATAAAGCCAAGATGGACCTCTTTCCAAGTGAGACCCAGCCTGGTTCAGACCTTTATCTTCATAAGTTCTCTATGTTCACACAAGACAGAAATCTTACCATTCTTACAAAGAATTTTGGTAACTAAAGTGTTTCTATTGAACATTACAGGATATTGTTCCTTCCCCAGGAGTTGATAGTGTGTTCAAGACAGGTATAAGCATTGCTTTCAGGGATTGCCAAAAAATCTTTTGTTTTTGGTGATTAGAGACCACCAGCAATTTCTTGCCCAGGTGATTCTTGCAGGATGAGTGGGAGTTCATGTGAAAAAGCTGGGATAGAGGAAAAGGGTGGAATGCAAGATGGAGGAGTAAAGAAGACTCCCATACATTGAGAAGCATTGGAATTACCTGATTATGACCACAGACTGGAGCTAGTTTATGTTAGTTTGGAACTTAGTGCAGAATTGTCACTCTTTGAGCAATGTGGAAAATTATTTGTCTCTAGGAGAGTAATTGGGTGCAAGAATTCAGAACTAAAAAAAAAAAAAAGAATTCAGAACTGTTTCTGGATTAAAAACTTGAGTGTGGCTGGGTGCGGTGCGCATACCTATAATCCCAGTGACCCTTGAAGCTGAGGCAGGAGGATTGTTAGTTCAAAGCCAGCCTCAGCAACTTAGGCCCTAAGGGAGACCCTGTCTCAAAAAAATAAAAAATAAAAAATAAAAAAAAATTAAAATGGGTTGGGGGATGTGGCTCAGTGGTTAAGCATCCTGGGTTCAACACCTGGTACCAAAAAAAAAAAAAAAAGAAAAAGAAAAGAAAAGAAAAAAAAGAAATGACAACAAAAAACTTGGGTATGGCGGAGGCAATGAGAAGGAGAACCATAGGGTAGGTAGGTGCTGGGGATTGGAATATTCTGAACCCCTACAAGGAGTAAGAGGGGTCAGATTTTCATCTTTTTTATTTGTTGGTTTTTTGGTGGCTTAAGGGATGGAACCCCACCCAGGACTTCATGCATGCTATCTAGGCACTGTACCACTGAGGTATATCCCAGCTTCAGATTTTCATCTTAATTAAAGGAGATCTGATGCCCAGTGCCTAGCACAAAAGAGATATGAAGTATTTGTTCCTTTAACAAATCAAGAAATGACTTGAAATGGGCCTGAGGAGGTTGAGTTTCCATTAGTAAAGATACTTCATTTGAGCTTAGTTTAGCATCTTGTCTTAGACCAGGATAACAATGAAGCA
The DNA here is from genome assembly GCA_004027875.1 of Aplodontia rufa. Lineage (NCBI taxonomy): Eukaryota > Metazoa > Chordata > Mammalia > Rodentia > Aplodontiidae > Aplodontia > Aplodontia rufa. The sequence continues at coordinate 24,577 of PVKS010018792.1, forward strand.
TGACATGGGGATAGGCTAGGACAAGAGAGGGGTTGGATTTTTTTCCCCCTCTCTCTAAGGCCTTTTTTTTTTTCCTTTTTTAAAGAATCAATTTTTATTTAGTTTTTCACATAGCCTTCATTGCTCTGACACTTCGTTGGGTACGTGGTGCTGGGGTTCGAACTCTCATCCCCGCATGTGCCAGGCAAGCACTGTAACTACTGAGCTACTGCCCCAGCCCCTCTCCAAAGCCTTTTTATTTGTTTCTGAACTACTATGATTCTGAGTGGTCATGTGTAGTTGATTGTTTCTTTTCTTTCTTTCTTTTTTTTTTTAAAGAGAGAAGGACAGTGAGAGATAGAGAGGAAGGATCAATTTTTATTGAGTTTTTCACATGGCTTTCATTGCTCTGACACTTAGTTGTGTACATGGTGCTGGGGTTTGAACCTGTGTACTTTCGTATGCTGGGCAAGCACCATAACCACCGAGCCACCGCTCCAGCCCCTATTGATTGTTTCTTGAAAAGATGTTAAAATTTCATTTCATCTTATAAATCTTGATAATGTTGATTTACAAACCATTCACAATTATTACTTTTTGGGGGGAAGGGCAGTGGGGATTGAACCCAGGGTTCTTAACCAGTGAGTTACATTCTCAGCCCTTTTTCATTTTGAGACAAGATCTCTCTAAGTTGCTTAGGGCCTAAGTTGCTGAGGCTGGCTTTGAAATTGTGATCCTCCTGCCTTAGTCTCCCAACTCACTGGGATTACAGCTGTGCCCACACACCCGGCCACAATTATTTTGATGTGAGATTGTACTCAGTTCTCTGTTTCTCGACTATTAGTTTCACTAATAATTAGACATTGACTCAGTTTAGTTCTTGATAGAATTTTATGTGCCATGTTATAAGATCTGCATAAATTTTTTTTAAGAAGTGAAAATCAAAATTTTTCTCATAGTGTAAATAAACATAGTTGTAAAAGTTGAGGACTTCTTGGAGTAAAGGAATGAGGTCTCTGAAGTCAGCAAAATTAGAACCCATCTAGACTAAATTTTGAGTGTGTGAAATCTCTATTTAAAGACATAAAATTCATAGATTTTCAACTCTACACTTGAGCCTCATCACTTGGCAGTAGTAATTGCTAGTTTCAAGGTTCCAAACTTATATAGGATTATATAGGAACTTAACCTATATAATTGCTGAAAATTAGACCTTTGCTCTGAATTCAAGACCTGCCTGTGAATCTGTCTAGAAACAGGCTGCTTGTGTATCTCTAAAGTCAGCAACAGGTTTGACTTTTTTAAGGAACAATCACCGTGGGAAAGCTTGTTTTAAGAGGCTGACTGGAGGAGGTGTAGCTTGCAGTGATTCCAAAACTCCTGTTGGTTCAGCATTTCTCACTTATGTATTGCTAAACCAGATCTCATATATCTTATTCAGCATACGTTCTTATTTGAATATTGCAACACTGTGAAAAATGTCGGAGTGGCAATTCTGACACTGACACTCCTAAAATGAGCAATTCTCAGATTACAACATGCTGACCAGCTTATACCTCAGGCCCTGCAAAACTTGCATTGAAAAAGAAGAATATGTAGAAATCATAGAGTGAAAGGAGTGGAAGAGATTTAAGTAGCCCCGTAGCTGGGAAGAGACTTCAGAGAGGTGATCTTTTCCAAGCGAACAAAATCAAAACTTTAAAAAAAAAATCTGATTTTTTAATTTGCACAGCTTCTTCATGTCACTGTTTTCATTTTGCTGTGAGAGACATTTTTATGTTTGTTGTTAAGAATCATCTTGATGTCTTAAAAATAACGGGGGAGATTAAAACATTTTGTGATATAGAAATCAATCAGTAAATTGTGATTAAAGACTTATAATTAGTGATCTGTTGATAATCTGTGCCATAATTACCTACAGTGTGTATTTACCTGTGAAGAAAATGGCCATCAAGCCAAACTTTTCTTCTCAATTACAGCATCAGAATAGAAAAAATTCAGGAGGCAGTACTTTTTATTTTCATATAAATAGGTCTTTCAAGGATAATTCTACAATTAACATAGAAATTCCCTAGCACAGAAAAAAATAAGCTCCTTTGTACAACTTCAGCAAGCAGTTTCAGTTTCATTAACAATGGGAACTGAACTAAGGGGTGTCTTACCACTGAGCTGCATTCCCAGCCCTTTTTATTTTTTTATTTCAAGACAGATTGCCAAGGCTGGCCTGAAACTTGCAATCAGTCCTCCTGCCTCAGACTGAATAGCTGGGATTCTGGTTGTGCACCAGCATGCCTGGCTTTTTTTTTTTTTTTTTTTTTAAAGGGCAGACACTTAATGGTCCAAACATTTAATGTAGTCATTAGTAAAATTTAATTCAGAGGTGTAGAAACTACCCAGTAAAACCAAAAGAGAAAAAAGTCATCTGCTTGACCTTGGAAGGGAGTGCTGGTTTGTGTACTCAAGTGGCTTTAATTTAAAATTCTTGGAAAAGAACTGGGACTAAGAGTCTCACTGCTCTGCTCCGCAGTGACCTTGGCATTCATTTCCTAGGACGTTTCATTGCTCCAAGCCTCAGTTTCTTCATCTGGCCAAAGGAAGAAGTTGGATTTCATAGCAGTGATGTCTCCACATAGGAGATGGGTATAAAGTCTCTGCAGCCACGTCACCCTAAATACTTCAAGAGGAAGAAAGTGTGCAGTGCCGAGGAAGCACAGGGCTTGTGTGAAACTGTCAGTACTTCATAGCTCAGCTGTAAAATGATGCTTCCTGGAGTCTTTGGATGGCAGTGGTTATTTATTGCTGGATTCTTACAGAAGTATTTGTTTTATATTGGTGCCTGATACGCAGTTGAACTGGATTCACTACATTCCTGCTTCTAGTTGATTCCTTTATTTTCAGGTTCTGAGCAGTTCAGCTCTGGGTGGCTTATATGCACCTGCATTGGGCCCTGGGTTGTCAAGAAAAATGCTTTGGAAATTTTTTTCACCACAAATCACAATAAGAAATCTTTTTAGCCTTGTTACCTAAGACTCACATACTCTCACACATACACACGTATAACTGAACCAGTTTTGTGACGTGCTAACTTTTCCATGTAACGTGCACATTGATATTTTTTGTTCTTTTTAGCTCTTCTAAAATTAATGGTTCAAACACTTAATGTAGTCGTTAGTAAAATTTATGTTGTGACCCCTTTTGATTAATTTCATGACACAGTAATGGGTTGGGAAAACAGTTTGAAATATAGAACTTTAGAGGAACTGTTAATGTTTTGTACCCTCTTTTTCATTAACGTAGTTTTGGTTTTCTAGAAGATGGAAATTAGTTCAACTTGCGGAACTACATCTTACCACCTTACCCCAAACCTGGCCCGTCCTGCCTTTTTGAAATTCCCACTGTAGTTATAGAATTGACCCAGTCTGACTGGAGATCTCTGTCCAAGTCAGGAGTTAACTATTCTAAACCCTTTTAGCCCAGGGACAGAGAGTTCACAAAAAACTAGGATATCCTGTGATATGTTCATTCATTACCAAGTTAGGACTTGAAAAAATGATGCGTCTCATCAAAATTACGAATGTTATTGCTAACCTGTATAACACTGCTCTTCCTTGACTTTTTGTTTTTAAAGATTGAGGGACAGTGAGAGAGAGGAGAGACAGAGAGACACAATTTTTAGTTTTTCGTGTGGCCTTCGTTGCTCCAATACTTCACTGTGTGCGTGGTGCTGGGGTTTGAACTCGCGTCCTCCTGCCTGCCAGGCAAGCACCGTAACTTCTGAGCCACCGCTGCAGCCCCTGCTCTTCCTTTTGACTGTACAGATTTGCCTATAATGTGGGGCTACTTGGAGAGTTTATGTGTTTTCTACTAGCTGTTGATTTCTTTCTTTTCTCCAGTTTCTAAGAGTCAACTTAAATTTGACGCAGTCATAATAATCCCTTTGGAGTCTGTCTTCTTTTTTTTTTTTTAACAGAGCAAGGGACAGTGAGAGAGAGAGTCAATTTTATTTAGTTTTTCATGTGGCTTTTGTTGCTCCGAGACTTTGTTGTGTACATGGTGCTGGGGTTCGAACCCGCATCCTTGAGCATGCCAGGCAAGCGCCGGAAGTGCTGAGCCACCGCTCCAACCCCATGTTTACATTTTAAATAAGATAATCAGAGTAAAGAATAACTCCTTTAAACCTCTTAGCACAATGACTGTTAATATTATGCATTCCCTTCCAGCAATTTTTCTAATGTAGTTTTCAAGCATGTGATTTTTATATAATCATATACTTTTCAATTCTTGGTTGGTTTAACTTAAAATTGTACCAGTAGCTACCTAGTCTTTAAGTAGCTGTGTATTTTTCCTTTCCTTCAGTATTTACTCATTTATTTAATTCTTGCACTACATGTACTTGGCCCTGGATCTTTCTTAGCAAAGCGCAGTCTACATTCAAGGTGCTTGCAGTCTAGTGGATATATCATAATGTATCCATCTTTTATTGTTGATTATTTAGATTATTTTAAATTTTATAAATGCTATGTTGAACACTGTCAAGCAAACAGGTATCCCTCTCCCTAATTTTTAAATTCTTTCTTTTGGAAAGATTATAAGATTGCCACATTAGTTTCAGGAAAGTTTGTGCCTCTTTAAATTATTTCTAGTGACATGACACATGAGAGTATTAATTTTGCCACATGTGACTAGCCATGGGTATTATTATTTTTAAATTCATACTTCCTTGCTACATGATGAAATTTCATTGATGTTTAATTTCTATATTTTGGCTGGCTGCTGAATGCTTTTCCGTTTGTTTGCATACTAGTTATTTTTGCATTTGTGAGTTGTCTGTTCCTATCCTATTTCTATTTCTCCATTAAAGTCTCCTTAATAGTTATTTGTACATACATTCTACATATAAAGACCGTTGAGCCTATGCCTATTCTATATCCAGATATATATTTTACACTTCATTTTTTGCCTTGTTTTTTTCTTTTTTAACAGAGAACATTTACTATTTAGTTCTCTCTCTCTCTCTTTTTTTTTTTGGATTGAACCCAGGGGCGCTTAACCAGTGAGCCACATCCTTAGCCCTTCTGTTTTTTTTTTATTTGAAACAGGGTCTTATTAAGTTACCTAGGGCCTCAAAAAGTTGCTGAGGCTAGCTTTGAACCTGCTATCCTACTACCTCAGCCTCCCAAGCTGCTGGGGTTATAGGCATGTGTCACCACACATGACTCTATCCTTTATAATAATTGAAATTTCTTCCATTGCTCCTAATTTTTAGAATTCCCTCCGGTAATCCATTGAGTATTCATTTTCTGTTCATTGTAGTTATATAATTTGATGGAAAAGAACTTTTTGATTTATTTGCAGTGCCTTTCATTGGATGGCATAAATGGGGGGTGTGTAAATAGATTTTCCTAAAATTTGCTATTGATTATTTCAACTTTGCTTATTGAATGGTTCTATTTATTTATACCAGGGATTGAACCCAGGGTTGCTTAACCACTGAGCAACATCCCCAGCCCTTTTTATATTTTATTTTGAGACAGGATCTTAATAAGTTGCTTAGGGCTTCACCAAGTTATTGCGGCTGGCTTTGAACTTGAGATTCTCCTGCCTTAGCCTCCTGAGTTGCTGGGATTATAGGTGTGCACCACCGCACCCAGCACTTTTGTATTTATTTTTGAAACTGCCTTTATCACAAAATTAAATTCTCATAATCTGCAGGACCTAACTGTGGCCACTGTTATGTTTTAATGGTTCTACACTTTTAATTATTGTAGCTCATGGGTTATTCTTGACTACTGGCCATCATGTGTCTGCAGTAACAGCACGAATCTCTGTGACATGGTAAGCAAGTGAATGGGAAAGTAATCATTTGGCTCCAAATATTGTCTCTTTCCCAGACTAGATGATTTCACATATTCATTTTCCACACTGGGAAGAATGTTTACCCCTGAGGTTGTGGGTGGGTTTACAAGAGGTGATCTTACTGCAGCTCTTGGAGCATAGTTGGTGCTCCAAGTTTGTTTTATTCTTTGTTTATGACATCAGCTATATAGGTAAGTTTTTCTTTTGGTGTAATTCCAGTAAGACTTGGTTATTTTGAGTTACCTTGGATATATAAAGATTGGGCTGATATACATAAAAAGTGTTCTTCATAGGTGTAAGAATTATGTCACTGTATTTGGGTTATTTAGGAACAATATAGGACCCAGAAGAAAGGCAAGGATCAGGGGACAGGAGGGATGTGTGGGGGGTGGATATTGAACAAATTGTATTGCTGATTTGTGTGCATCTAGGAATATGTGATGACTAATTCCATTATTATGTAAAACTATAATACACTAATAAAAATATATATAAAATAAAATAAAATCAATGCTTAAAAAAAACTGTTTGTTTGTTTTTCAGAGTCCTGAGGCCTTTTTTCTCTTAATCTAGATTTATAAAGGTGAGATTAATTACCTCATCTTTTTATCACCACTTCCCAAACTTGGCCTGGGAAAGCCAGTGTTGTGGTTGGGTGTTGTGTTCTCTTTATAAACTTTCTGTCTCCATCCTTTGCTATCTGGTTCTGAAACGGTATGTCCATTGTTGCCATTGGCCTCCTGAATGGCAGTGGGGTATCCCATGTCCCCATTGGCCTCCTGGTTGGCAGGTGCTTTATCTTCTAAGTCTTCTGTGGGAAATACATTTAGGGAGAGCTAGAGTTCCTACTAAAACAGTCTTCAGCTGGAAGCCCGGGTATTATAAATGGGCAACTGGTGGACTGCAGTTTACTTTCAGATGAATTGTCCACACACAATATTTTTAGTTTTGAATTTGTAGGCAAGGTTTAAAAATATGGATTTCACATAAAAATCCAAATTTCCAGTTTCTCTTTTGACAAATGGGAAGATGTGGCTGCTGCAGTCTGTGAACTGCTCTCCTGTAGACCCCTTGCTCCTGGCTGTTTCTGCTTAGGTTAAAGTCACCTGAGCCTGACTGTACTGCCTGTACTGCCCAGGATGCCTACTGGTGAGAAAACAGTGCATGAGACCCAGAGAGTCTTCTCTAAGATCTAAAAGGCTTCCCCTTTTATGGAATAAGTAAAGCTTTTTTGGCATTTTGGAAGAAGAAAAAGGAAATTGAAAGATATCCAGAAAGACTATGTTTCTAAAAGCTTAGGTGCAGGTGAAGGGAGGAAGCACATACATTAAAAATTAAGATGCGTTGTATAACAGTTCCCGATGTTGTACCCAGTAAATGAGGGCTGGCATTTGCCCCTCCCTGTTTCTTCTGTGAGTCATTGTTTAGGTGCAGGCACTGGAGTCAGGGAATCCTGGACTTGACATTTCGTTCTGCCACTTACTAGCTGTGTGATCTTAGGCTAGATATTTTACTACTAATAAACCTTCCCAGCTATAAAATGCAAGTTCAAACAGTACTTACCTCAGACGGATATTCTGAGGGTTCATTAGTTCCACATTGGAAAGGGTTGGCACCCAACTAATCTGTTAGTGTTCCTTTCCTTTCCTCCAAACTCTGCTTTCTAATTCTTCAGCTACTGTCTCATCTAACTCTTCTTAGTCCTTTCTGTCTTTAAATTAGTCCTGTGTGCCCTTTTCCCTTTTCCTCTTTTTTCTCCCCAATCTTACCTTATAAACCAGTACTTCTAGAAAAAGTACTGAAGCATCACACTTTTCTTTAATCATTCTCCATCTGGAAGTGATTTCTCACAATTATTTTTTTTGTGGTGCTCGGGCTAGAACCCAGGACCCTGCATGCTAGGCAAGTGCTCTACCACTAAGCAGCACCCCTAGCCCCTTCGCCTAAGTTTTAAATCACTTAATATGTGCGAATATACTTTCTATACCATACGGTCCTACAAATGTTGGGATTGTTATTATTTAATTGATCATAAATACAGAACATGAAAATACATGTTTTTGTATTTCTTTGTCTTCATTTTAAAAGTAGGTGAATGTAATATTTAAATACATTTAAATTCTAATTTTAGAAAAAGCTTAAAATTACTTTGTTGCTTTTTATTTTGTTGGTCTAGATTAATATTTTTGTAGAGTTATCACATGTCTTGCTCTTAGAATCTCAGTAATATGTTTTAGTGTTTATTAGTATTTCTGAACTTTGGAAAATACTAGCTCTTTGATATTTTATACATTGATTTTGTTTGTGGGAAAATGGATAGGGAGTGGTTCACTTATGATATTTTGATTTTTAGGAGTAATTTGAATTTATATTAGATGATTAGTTAAGTTCTCTTTGCTCTTTAAAGCTTTGATTGTTAAACAATTTGAGGAATATTTTTTCTCCAGAAGATAAAGTTAAATTAGAGAGTTTACTTATATTTAATTTGAATAGTTAATCAAATTAGCATGCTGTATGGATGGATTAAATTAGGGTGGAATTTTGGTTGCAATATAATTTGTTTTTCCTTTTGAACCTCCATACAAGATATAGAACTTTTTTTAAAATGTTTTTTTTTAAAGAGAGTGGTACAGTAAGAGAGAGAGAGAGAAACAATTTTTATTTATTTTTTCATGTGGTTTTCATTGCTCTGAGACTTCGTTGTGTACGTGGTGTTGGGGTTTGAACTCATGTACTCGCGCATACCAGGCAAGCACTGTAACTGCTGAGCCACCGCTCCAGCCCCCAAGATATAGATGTTTAAACTTTGTCTGGATAGAACAGGACAAAGGCTGAAGAAGTCAAGTTCACTTGGTGTGAAAAGGAGATCATTAAATTTGAGAACTGAATAATCACAGTACAAAAGAAATATGGTTTTAAGGTTTAAAAAAGTTACTGTTTGATAGTTCATTTCCCATGGAAACTAATTAATCCATACCATAAATGATGTTCTAAATATTTGAATGAAAAATATCAGGTAAAAATAATTGAGACATTGGCAGTTACATCTTAAAAACAAAAAGCCATGTTTTTAGGTTGATAGTAGATGCATATATAAAATTCAGAAGCCTAAGCTGAGAAAAGTTAAGTTCCCTCTCTCATGTGTTGTAAGATTTTATGAAAGGAAAACTGATAGAAAGATTTGCACATTCTCTGCAATGTGTCCGGATATAGATCTCTGTGGGCATTTCTACTTTAGCAGCTGCAAACTTTTTGCTTATAAAACTGCTCTGGGGATTAGCAAGCTTTCTAGTGGCCACCCTTCAATATTATTCCCTTATTTCCCCCTTTCCTCAATCTTCTTCCTCTTCTCTCCCATCTTCCTCTCTTCATCTCTTGATAGCTGCATTCTCTCAGCATGCTCTTCATGTATTTAATTATTTATCTTCTGCTCTATTGTTCTCATCACCCTCTCTCAAGTCTTCTAGCTTAGAGCTTATAACAGTAGGCAAAATTGGAGCAATATATTGGAAATTTGCGTTGAGTATTACATCACAGAAGAGAGGGGGAATCACTGTGTATACCATTTGTCTTCTAATGCTATATAATGATGGACTCTCTTAGTTTGATTCAGAAACCAGTTCTCAGATTTCCTGGCAGGAGTCTCATGTATGTAGGAGAATCCAAGATTAGGGATGCATATGAACCTTAGGAATAGAACTGAAGCCTGGAGCACACAGAGAGCCGGGAAGTCCCCTTTCCCCTCCTATTCATTGAGTTCCCCAGGTTTGCTGCTTTCTCGGTTCTCTTGGTCACACTGGCTTCCTGTTTTCTTTTTTAGCTCACATGGCAGAACATGGCTGCCAGCTGCTTCGGAATTTTACATGTTACACTCTAGTAAAGAAGGGAGAAATTGATGTTGAATTCCAGAATTCCTTGGGAAGGGATTTATTGATCCAGTCAAGGCCAGCTGTCCACTCTGGGACCATGGCCAGAAGTGGGGTCATGTTGAGGAATATGGCAATACTTGCTGCAGTCTGTGGATGGAAAGAGAAGGGAAGGGGTAGGACAAGTCTCTGAAAAGGGATGGAAGGGTTCACCCTGCTGGGCTGTGTGGGTATGAGATGCCTGTGCCCTTATAGTTTGGTTTTTGGTTATTGCTCTGGTAGCAGCAGAATAGTGAACACTGACTCTTCCTTGCTCCTGATCTTCATTGCTCTGTTTCTCTTGAAATCTTGTGTATAGCGCTTGATATGTTCAGATAGCCTTTTTTTTTTCTATTGCTTCATTTTCTGATTTGACATGTGGCCTGCCATTTTCTTGTAGTGACTATAAGGTGGGGAATGGTTAGGTACTTCACTATGATTATATGCTGAGCAAAAGTGATTGTTACATGACAAATTTTACCACTCCTGAGTAGATCCCATATGGTAACTATGTTTCCTAAACTCCAAATCAAAACACATGGCTCTATAAGAGGCTTTTCCCCCAAAGGAAGAAGTTATTAAATTGTATTTTCTGATACATTTAAGAAACTAAAATTTTGAAAAGAGCATGACACTAGACTGTCAAGTATCTATGGGCACAGGAGCTCGAAAACCTCAAGTGTATTAATAATACTTAATAATAACACTTTCCCCCTGAGTATATACCATGTGCCAGGCACTGTGTTGAGGCTTTATGTGCCTTTTTTCTGTTTACTCCTTCGGTGATTTTATGTGGCTAGTATTTTGTTCTGGTTTTGAAGAGGGTGAGTGGGGAAGTGGATTCCACTGCCTTTCCACTCACCTGTGCTGTGCTTTGCTATCTCTCTGTGAGGCTCTGTGGAAGAAGGTGCAGAGGTCAAGTGTGGAGGCTCCGTGAATGTAATCGTGGGTTGAATTTGTTTTTTGTTTTTTTTTCCTAGAGGAAAAGCTAGCAGGTGAGCTAACCAATTAATAAATGGCAACATAGATTAAAAGAAAGAGGGTAGCCATTCCTAAGAAATTCCTTTTATACTCTTGGGACCCCTGCCTCCCTCCCACTTTTTTTTTTTTAGTGGCTCTAAATACAGTATAGGTGTTATAAAATTGTTGCTAGGAGTTTGAATTATATCAGGAAGGGCTGTGCGTTTAATGTTGGACAGTAGGGTCTTTGAATGAGGAAGGCCTTGTATGTATTGGACCTGTATCAGTTAGATCTAAGCAAGAAAAGGACAGCCTTCTCTTACATTTTAGAACATCCTGAGATTGTTTGTTTGTTTTTTATCTTTCTGCTTTGTCATCCCCAGTATGTTGTCTTCATCCTTATGGTTACCTCATGGTTGAAGATGACTTTCTGACCTTCAACTTCAAAACTGACTATAAATATGTCACAAAGTGGGACATTTATCTGTTTATTCATTTTTAAGCATGTAATTTTTAGCTGAGTTCAGCAACAACTGAACAGATTTGGAAATTGGGGAAAATAATTGTAAATGATCCCTGACTTACTATTGTTTGACTTAAAGATTTTTGACTTTATCATGGTGCAAAAGGACGTATTCCGAAGAAACCGTACTTGGGAGTTTGAGTTTAGATCTTTTTCTGGGCTAGCAATATGCACTACAGTCTTTTCTTGTGATGCAAGGGAGCGCCACATCAGCCACACCATCATAAGGGTAAACAATCAATACCATACTGTGTTGCCACCATTTTTTAGATACAAATATTCATTAAATTTCATGATGTCATTACTACTTTATAAAATAAGCATTGTGTTAGATAATTTTGCCTGATTGTAAGCTAATCTAAGTGTTTTGAGCATATTTAAGATAGAACAAATGTTTGGCACGCTGGGTGTATTAAATGCACTTTTCGTTGGTGATATTTTCGATTTACCATGGGATTATTGGAGTGTAACTCCATTGTCAGTGCAGGAAAACCTACAGTTTGTTCTCACACAAGGCCTTCAGCTAGGGGAATTACTCTGTATGCTTTGGGCCAACAGTGGTTTCCAGGCTGCAGTAGTTTTGTCTCCAAATGGAACCTTTTCAATTTTGTGCCCTGTTAAAAGTGATCATAACTTTCCCCTATCCCCAGCTCTGCCCTTTTTGCTTGTACTGCAGGACTGTCTTTGCTGCTTGGGATCAGTTCCCAGATTGGATGGGATGCTGTAATCTAACTCTGTATATCTGGGCACCTGTATATTCTTGGGTTCATGGGTATTGGCCTGGGACTTCAGTGATTAATGTATTTATGTGTTTTGGCCAAGTACCATCCTGAAGGTCATCAGTTAATCTGGCAAACAGAATTAACAGAAAGTTGGCCTTTCAGAATCACCAGAAATCATTCAGTTGTTCTTCTCGTTTATATACCAGTTATTAAAACTACCAGTTATTAAAACTGTCAACCACTATATTTTCCTGAATATTTTCATTCCAGAACATGTGGAGCAGAAGTTCCCACACAGGTGTGGGAGTTACAGGTGTTGTGAGGTGCTAATGCCTTCAGCCTTCAGAGTTGCCTGAATGGGTGTGGAGCATCTGGAGCCCTTGGGCTGAGTGCTTTTGGCTCCAGTTTCCTTAGAGGATTGAAAAAGACTGGGTGGAAGTCACCTCACTGGGGACACTGACAGGTTGAATGCTAACACATACAACAACCAAATCATCAGCCTGGCCATCTTTTCTCAGTGACATTTTGAGCAAGATAACTAAAGGATGTTTTCTTTAAATTAGAGTAGAAGTAATTTTCCCACAGTTTAAATCATAGAATTGTTTTTGGGCTGTTGGCAAGCATTGTGCTGTGGTTGAAAAAGCATTGGAGAAAGATTTATATAGGACCTGAGTTAAAATCATGCTTCTCTCACTTATTCTAAAATTTTCTGAGGGTCAGCTTCCTACTTCATAAATTGGGAAAATAATGTTATCTTTATCATAGGATTGTGGGAAGAATTAAGTGAAACAATGGGTATGAAAATTCTTTTTTGCTGTGGGTGTGTTATTAGGGATTGAACTCAGGAGCGCCTTCCCACTGAGTTACATTGCCAGCGCTTTTTATTTTTTTGTGTCTAGACAGGGTCTCACTGAGTTGCCCAGGCTGGCATTGAACTTGCATTCTTCCTGCTTCAGCCTCCCATGTAGCTGAGATGACAGGTGTGTACCTTTGCACCTGGCTTATGAAAAGTCTTTGTAAAGCTTCACTAGGGGTTCAGCTGGCCACAGGGCGCAAGGCAGGTAACACAGCAGTGCAGTGGCATGCTTTGCCTGTGTCAGAGTGAAACGTTCTGGAGAAGCGGGCATTGCGGCGTACTGCAGTGTTCCCAGTGAGAGAGGACAGCTGCTTTTGGACTCCAGCAGATGTTTGCTCTGTGGGAATGCGGGAACAGTATTTCCAGATCCCTGGATTTTCCCAGAAATTCTAGAATTTGGGTTTTTCATGTGAAAGCTTTTAATTTTAAAAGTCAATGTAATTTTGCAATTCACAATAGCCAAACTGTGGAACAGCCTAGGTGTCCATCAGTGGATAAATGGATAGAGAAAACGTGGTATATATAAACAATGGAGTTCTATTCAGCCATAAAGAAAAATGAAATTATGTCATTTGCAGGAAAATGGATGGAACTGGAGATCATCATATGAAGTAAAATAAATCAAACTCAGAAAGTTAAGGGTCGTATGTTTTCTCTCATATGTGGAGGCTAGAGAGGAAAAGGAAAAGAAAGACAGAGGCAGATCTCATGAAAATCAAAGGGAGATCAGGAAAAGGAGCAAGGGGCGTATGTGGGAGGAAGTGCTTGAAGTGATGATGTTGGCCAGATTCTATTATATTGTGTGCATGTATGAATATGTAACAACAAATCCCATCATTATGGACAACTATAATGCACTGATAAAAAGTATGGGAAGAAAAAGTGCAGTTTTGTTTTCAGCATTACAGTTTTTTGTTTTAAATGTTAAAATTGTTTTCAACATATGTTTTAAATCTTACCAAGCATAATATAAAAATAACTACAGCCAGCACTTTGTGCTGTAAGCATTAATTTCTTTTGAAAACAATGCATGATAATTTGTAATGTTTATTTATTTATTTTTTAAAGAGAGGGACAGTGAGAGAAAGAGAATCAATTTTATTTAGTTTTTCATGTGGCTTTCATTGCTGGGATACTTTATTGTGTACATGGTGCTGGGATTCAAACCGGTGTCCTCGTGCATGCAAGGCAAGTGCCGTAACCACTGAGCCACCACTCCAGCCCCTGTGATGTTTATTAATAAGGTTTTCAGTTAATTAGAAAAGACATTTATAGTAGGGTAGCTTCCCTCATCTTGCCCCCTTAGAAAATTCTGCTTCAGATTTTCCTCTGAAAGGTTGTTCTCTGAATGTGTTAAGAAGAACATGTTGGGGCTGGAGCGGTGGCTCGGCGGTTACGGTGCTTGCCCGGCATGTGCGAGGACACGGGTTCGAACCCCAGCACCACGTATACAACTAAGTGTCAGAGCAACGAAAGCCATGTGAAAAACTCAATAAAAATTGATTCTCTCTCTCTGACGCTGTCCTTCTTAAAAAAAAAAAAAAAAAAAAGAGCATGTCACTTTAATCCCGCCTCTACCAAAACAAAATGATGAGGAGAGGTCATTTTAATAGTTAGGATATCAGTCCAAGTCTTGATTTTTAGTTAAGAAGCAGAAATGTTCTCAAAGCCTAAAAAAAGGGAGGTTAATTATGGGCCCACAGGGTAACTCCTGAAACTCAAGGACAGAGAACGGGGCTGGAGCAAGAGACACACTGTTGGTGGAGGTGCAGACTGGTACAGTCCCTCTGGAAAGCAGTATGGAGAATCCTTAAAAAATTAGGGATGACTCCACCATATGACCCTGCTATTCCACTCCTGGGTATCTTTCCAGGGGACTTAGAGTCAGCACATTACAGTGACACAGCAATATCTATGTTCATAGCAGCACAATTTACTATTGCTAGGCTATGGAAACAACCCCGGTGTCCCTCACAGGAAGAATGGATCCAAAAACTGTGGTACATTTATACCATGGAATATTACACAGCAATTAGAAACAATGACCTTGCAGCCTTTGAGGGTAAATGGATGGTTATGGAAGAGATCATGATGAGTAAAATCAGCTTAACCC
>PVKS010018793.1:0-39477 GCA_004027875.1 Aplodontia rufa
CCCAGAAGCCGATGTCATTCCTCCACAAACTATCCATTCAAGGCATGAGCTCTTCTGGGGGAAAATGCAAAAGGTAAAATTCAAGGTGGATATCCATGATCTGGTTTTTCCCCTCAATAACAAAGTTTATATCCACTGATTGATAATGTTTTGATAATGTTTCTCCCTCAACTGTATTTCTATATTCTAATAAAAAAAAAGAATGATAATATGAGTTGATTATTACAGTGCTGATTCTAGCAACCAAGGGTAGAATGAAACCAGACTGTTAAGGACTAAGGAATTATGAAGAAGAGAAAAAGATTATATCTCTGAAAGCCCACTTTACAAATTAGAAAGCAGGTTGATAGAGGTTAAGACATGAACCCAAATTTTCGTAGTTTGTGATGATAGAACTAGGATTGAAACCTATCCAGATCATACTCTGGAAGTCTAAGGTTTCCCCCCTATCGTATTGCAGAAAGGGATACCAGTGATTGATGATGTGCTTTATATCCTGTTCCTCATTACCTTTTTGCTCTTCCTCCAGCTACACCCTTCATTTGAATAACTATTGAATGGTATTTCTTATACTTTTAATGTACTTTTTTTTAAGAGAGAAAGAGTGAGAGGGAAACAGTATCAATTTTATTTAATTTTTTTCATGTTTTCATTTTTGTGCTTATGTATGTGTGTTTGTTTTTTTTCCAACCCTTAGTTGTGTATGTGGTGCTGAGGTTTCAATCTGGGAATTGATTTTATTTAGTTTTTCATTTGACTTTTGTTGCTCCAATACTCTGTTGTGTACGTGGTGGTGCTGGGGTACAAACCCGCAACCTTGTGCATGTGAGGCAAGTGAGATAACTGCTGAGCCGTTGCTCTGACCCTCAACAATATTCTTTTAAAATAAAGTTGGTCCTCAGTATTCAGTGTTTCCACATCCGTAGTTAAACCTACTTCCAATCAAAAATATTTTTAAAAAATCTCTGAATATGTACAGACTTTTCTCTTGCCCCTATTCCTCTCACAATATAGTAGAACAACTATTTACATAGCATTTACTTTGTATTAGGTATTATAAACAGTATAGAGATGACAGAATATATAGGAGGAAGAACTTCTGCTCCATGTAAATGCTAATGCAATTTTAAATGAACTTGAGCATCTATAGATTTTGGTATTGCCTGGGGTCCTGGAACCAACCCTTCCAGAGGAATATGATAGAGTCTAGAAGACTTTAATTATATTATGCATCTATGTGTTTCAATAGGTTTTTAAGTTGCATTTCAGTAGACTATAGTGTCCTGTTCTTTTGTTGGTGAATAAGATTAGTGTTTTTATATCTTTGTTATTTTGAATCTGAAATGTTCCCCAAAGGCCATGTGCTAAAAGCTTATGCCAGCTTGTGGTGCTACTAAGAGGTGGTATAAGCTTTAGGAGGTAGGGCAAAGTTAGAAGAAGTAGGTCACTGGGGCAGGCTGATGAAGGACATATTTTATCCCCAGCCATTTCCTCTCTCTCTCAGTTTCTCTCTCTCTCTCTCTCTCTGTCTCATCTTTTTGCTTCCTGGCCACCATGAGTGAGCAGCTTTGCTCTTCCACACACTCTTCATCATGATGTTCTGCTTTATCATAGTCCCACAGTGATGGTGCCAAGTTACTATGGACTGAAACCTCTGAAACTCTGATGCAACTCAAAAGATTCCTACTTTAAATTGTTTTTTTTTTCAAATATTTTTCACCATGATAGAAAACTAACACAGTCCCTCAGAGCACTTAGCGTAATACCTTGCACTAAAAAAGTGGAACAAGCTTTTCTTTCTCTCGGCACTGAATACCGACCTCTTGTACTCTTTTTCTCTGCTGCTACCCAAGATCCAAGGAACTCAGCCAATGTATCACATAAATATCCCGATAATTATAGCAATTTTTTTGTGTGTTTGAAAATCTAGTGATAACTGATTATATTAAAACTGCATCTTTATTTGTGTTTTAGAGTTGTGTTTTGTTTTAGTGTTTTTAAAGAAGCTGCAAAATTTTAAAATTTTATAGACTAAATATGCATCTTAAAGTTTGAAATTCCAAATTTCATTTATTTGTAATTAAAACCTTTCTTATTCTATGAATTTTGTAATCTAGCTCTTTGAAGCCAAGTCAGGTTTAGTATGGTTTCCTAAGTAAAGATTCATTGCAACTATTACATTCTTAACACTATCTATTATATTCTAACCCTCTTTCTTATATATAAGAAGAAAATGGAGATCATATTTCTGCTGAACAGCAGTATCTGAGGAGTAAGGGCATTGCTTGACTCTAAAATAGTTCTTTTTCAGGAATTTTGAATTCTGTTCATAATGCATGTATTACCCTTCTTTGGCTAAAAGGAAGAAAAAGCCAGATTAGTGCCTACTTTGCCATTTGTAATGCTAAGTTACTTATAGTAAATAATCTTTAATTTAAAATCTTTAAAAATCAATCCTTTGGGGACTGGAGTGGTGGCTCAGGGTTGGAGGGCTTGCTTGGGTTGCACTAGGACCCAGGTTTGAGCCCCAGCATCACATACACAATTAAGTGTTGGAGAAACAAAGGCCCTTAAAAAAAAAACAACAAACTAATCTCTTTTCAAAAGCGTATTTGTTATAAAAGAATTCTAAAGCTATAAGTCTGCTTTTACCCCTAACTCTCAGGTATACTTTTGTTTTCTTGTAGTCAATACTTCTTTCTTTCCCTGTGTATTGCTCAGGAATATTCTGTATAATCATAAAATTTGAAATCAGATTTTTCTTTAGGACAAAGTTTTACTATTTCCATCAAATTATACTTCTTCATAATATTACTTTACATATCATAGTTCTGGAAGATAAAAAGGGGTTAATGTGATTATCTTTTAGTCAATTATTTGTCTGAATTATTTGTTTGGATTTGAAAATTGTTTATGACCAGAAAATCATAGGGGTAGTAAAAAGCTTTGATATGGTCTATGGACTGACCATGGAAAGTTAGTCCTTGAACATTAGTTGTGGTACTATAAAGAAGACTGAATTCTGAGAATTTCAGTTTGCTTCTCTGGAATTCAAAGGCCTAGAATTAATTACATACTGTATGGTAGAAGGATTATCTCTAGGTCAGGCTACTCTGAATATGAATCATGGTTTCATTACTTATTGCCATTGGGAAAATTAAATCTTTCTCTGTGTTGCATTCTTTGTCAACATTATGGGGGAATGTTAGTACCAATCTTATGGATATATTGAAAATAAACAACAAAATACATGTGCTGATATTTACTACCAAATACTACTTGGTATTATATTAATTGGGTTGATTCAATAGTACCTTCAAAATACTTAGCACATTAATAGTAATTTTTTTTGTATTTAGTAGTAATGTGTTGCTTTATAAATCAAAACAGTGTAGTTTTATACTAAGGATTCATCTGGATATGTAATTTTTTATGTGAAGTTCAATCAACAGGAAATTGATTTAATAAAAAGCTTAGAGTTGAATATTCCTGTTTTTCTGTGATCCATGATAAGAGTGGTCATAACACTGTTAGAATTTAATAGCTCTCTCATTTTATTAATGTCTGCAAAATATTTTTCTTAATTTCATGCTAAGAAATGGGGAAGATTAAATATATAGTCAGTGTTTATATAGAAGGGTGAAAATGATAGCTGCTCTTAGAGAAAGAAATATTTTGTTTAAGGAAAACACTTGGTAAGTCAATGGGTAGGGAGAGTTGAACTGGAGATTTTTGAGTTTCAGTAGAGAAAAAGCTACAAGGTACTATCAGTAAAAATTGAGAGGAGAACAATATAACCAGCTTCTGAATCTAATAAAGAAAAAATGAATCAAAAATTTTTAAAAACAACTGATTTTATATTTTTTGTTTCTGTAGCATGGATTTTCAGTCTTCAGCAAAATCTTTTGTACAAAATTAGTTGATATATACACAGGAAAGCAACTAAATTCTACTTGTCTATGTTGTTTAAAAAGAGGGCAGGTAAGAGAAATGAATTGGTTATTGTATTGAATTATTTAAATGCACATAAAGATTCCAGTGTCCATGAGAATTACCCTCTAGACTTGATATCCATTCAAATTTTGGTTTTTATCACTAGTGGTCTGGAATTTTCATTTGTTATCCTGATTTTAAGAGGCAGGGAGGTTCCAGTTAATAGCTGGGTTATAATTTGTGAAAAAGTACTTCTTGGTGAATACAATATAAGTTTTCTTTCTGTGCCATAAAATGTTATCACGTATTGAGTGGCTATAATAATACACATGCATTATATATAGGTCAGAAGTCTGACATGGGTCTTGAGACTAAAACCAAGCAATTGGCAGGGTTATGCTCCTTTCTGGAGGCTCCTGGGGAATCTGTTTCTTTGCCTTTTCTGGTTTCTAGAAGCCACCCAAATGTGTTGGCCTTCATCCAACATGTTCAAAGCCAACAGTAGCGAATACTGATGATTTCATGTCTCAGTTTTCCTCCACTTTCCATATGTGGCTCTTCCCCGTCTGATTACATCTAGGAAAAATTCTCACCTTTTAAGTGTGTATAATCTCCTTTCTCAAGATCCTCAACCTTAGTCTCTTCTGAGAAGTTTCTTTTGACATATAAAGTTTTAGAGATTCATAGGTTTTAGAGATTAGGATGGGGACACACTGGGAAGAACCTACCACATGTATAGAAATTAAAATGTAGAAAAGAAGTGTGCTATGGCTTAGATATGAGGTGTTCCCCAAAACCTCATGTGTGAGACAGTGTAAGAAAGCTTAGAGGTGAAATTATTGGGTTATGAGAGTCTTAACCTAATCAGTGTGTTAATCCCTGATATGGAGGTAACTGTAAGCGGGTAGGGTATAGCTGAGGGAGGTGGATCACTGGAGGCACGGCTTTGGGGTATATGTTTTGTGAGCTGAACTTAATCTTTCTCTGCTTCTTAGTGGCAATGTTCTGACCTACCTTCTTCCACCATAGTCTTCCGCCATGATGTTCTGCCTCACCTTGGGCTCAGAGCAATTTGGCTGCCTATGAACTGAGACCAAATAAACTTTTCCTCTTCTAATTGTTTTTATCAGGTCTTTTGTTCACAACAACAAAAAGGCTGACCATATTCAGTAGTACTTATTAAATTGAGCAGAATATTAGCATTTAAAACCTTAAGTATAAGAATAATAATTATTACAATGTCAGTTGGTAGCAAGCTCATTAAAGTCTGTTTTCTTCATTCTCTAGAAATGTTGCACTTTCATCCCCTCCGGCCACTACTGTTGTTTTGATGCCCATTCACATGGTGAAATAGCAGAAAGATTCTGGGAGCTTCCCTCTCTCTCTTGCTTATAGAGCTGACACTGAGTTGTATTCAGCATAATGAATTGCAACCTTATGTACTGGTTCCCATAGAGGTGTTTTTACAAGTGGTGACTAGGTGCTAAAATACTATTCATATTGTACTTTTTTTTTTTTTTGTAAAGAGAGAGGGACAGTAAGAGAGAGAATGAATCCTATTTGGTTTTTCATGTGGCTTTCATGTATACTTTGTTGTATACATTATATGTTGTTCTGGGGTTCAAACCCACATCCTTGCACATGATGAGCAAGCACTGTAACCACTCAGCCACTACTCCAGACCCTCATATTGCACGTTGACTACATTCGAGGTAAAGTACATTTATGTGGTCTTGCTTGTCTACGGGGATAATGCTACACTTTTCATGAGAAAACCTGCTATGCTTTCTTCATGACTGTATTATGAACACATGCAAAGCTTCTTGTCAGTTAACAAAGTTAGTGTTTATAATCTCTGTTTGTAAAAATGTGATTGCACATAAGGGGGAACAGTGGGATAATGGGAATAACCCTTGACCGGGAGATGAGCACTCTGAGTTCCAGCTTTATTACTGAACAGTTGGGACTAGATGTTTCCCAGGCTCTTCTTGTTGGGGTATTCTATGCCTTTATTTTATTTATTAGTAAATAAATTAGAAATCATATTAGCTGATGAGCCAGATTTTAACTCCATTCTTCACTGAAAGCTTTATAAGAGCTGCTGGTGTGAACAGGTCAGTTTCAAGATAATTGTTAGGCCTGAATTTCTCAGTAGATCACTTGATCACTTTCTATCACATCTGTGTCCTTTTTTGTTTAGAAAGAGAGAGAGACAGAGACAGAATGAATAATGAATTTATTTAGTTTTTCATTTGGTCTTCATTGCTCTGACACTTTGTTGTGTACTTGGTAGTGCTGGGGTTCAAACTTGTGTCCTGGCACGTGCCAGGCAAGCGCTGTAATGGCTGAGCCACTAGTCGAGTAACATCATCATCTACATGATCTCTGGGTATTGGGACATCAATGCCACATCTATGTGACTTAATAACACCTGAGTCCTGGTTAAGTAAGATAGGTCCTAAACGCATTATTTCATAAACTGAAACTTGGGCCCTTGATTGCATCAGAGATCATAGTTATTAAGAATTGTATAATAAGGACTGAATGTAGAAATTAAATTCTGATGTCATTCAACAAGAAAATTTTGAACATCCTCCTATATGACAGGAACTGTTTTGATTAGATAGTAAATAGACATAATCCTTACCACTGTGGAATATACAACCAGAGGAGCAGGAAATAAAAAATGAATATAAAAGAAATAAAATATTTAAAGTGGCAGGAAATGCTAGAAGACAACAAATAATAGCAGTAAAGAAATGGTTAGGATTTGGGGTGAGTGTCAATAAATCAGGGTTAACATTCATAGAAAAGGCTAATTCTGAGAATAGGCATGAAGGCTATAATGGAAGGAGCATTTGGATATATGGAAGAAAATTGTTCTAGGCAGAGAGAATGGCTAATGGAAGGGTCTAGGATGGAGTATGCCTGCTGTGTTCCAGAAAAAATGTGGAAGTAGAGAGTTAAAATAGAATGATAGATGTGGATGTGGCATTTCTTAGCCATATCACCTACAGCTTTAGTAGACATTGCTAAGTTTGGTTTTTATTCCAAATAAAATGTGAACTCTTTGAATGTTCCTGAGCAGAGGACAAATAGGGTATGATTCCCTTATTATCATGCTTACTCTGGCTACTGTGTGGAAGATATTCTATGCAGAGCAAAGGAATAAACAGAACAGTTAGGAAGCTGTTGCAGTCATCATGTAAGAGATGATACAGGTTTGGACCAATGAGGTAGAATTGGAGATAGTGAACCAGGCAATAGGATTTCCTAAAAGAAGTGATGTTCCACAGCATTACAGACTGAGAAATCTTTTCTCCTACAGTGGAAGAAATCAAGGATGACTCTAAAGCTTTTGGCCCAAATAACTCATTATCTGTGGCTAATAATAGACATTGGGAAGACTGAAGTTTAATTTTGGAAATACAGCTGGTCCTTGATGTAATTGTGATGGCGTTGTGTTCTTAAAAATGAGTTGAAAATTGAAAATACTGTTGAATAAAAAAAAGGACTTTACATACCAAACCTACCTAATATCATATCTTCGCCTAATCTATTGTAAATGTGCTTAGGATACTTATATTGGCTTGTAATTGGGCATCATGAGCAAGATCTCTGCTGCATATCACTAGCCAAGGAACAAGATCAAAATTCAAAGTATTGTTTCTATCGAACCCATAACACTTTTGCACACTCATAAAGTGAAAAAAAAAGAAAATTATTAGGTTAAACTATAATTGACTGGAATTGTCTGTATTAAGATTGGGATGTCATGTGGTTAGTGAGAAATACATATTGGAATTCAGGACTGAGCTCTGAATAGGAAAAATAAATTGTGGAATTATTGGCATGTAAATGATACCCAAAAAAACCCAAATGATGAAAACTGCTAAAGAAATGAGTGGAGATAAAGAAGTTCAAGGACTTAATACCGTAGCAGTACATTGTTACGAGGAAAGGAAGTGAGGAGAGATTAATTTTAAAAGACCAAAAGGAACAACTAATAATATAGAAGGAAAATCAACAAAGTATAATGTCCTGGAAATTGGAAGGAAGAAAGTATGCCAGGAGCATTCAGTTAGAAAGAGGGACAGTGAAAGAGAGAGAAGAGAGAATTTTATTTAGTTTTTCATATAGTGTTCATTGACTTTGTTGTGTACATGGTGCTGGGGTTTGATCTCAGGTTTTCACATGTGCCAGGCAGGCATCATAGCCACTGAATCACCACTCCAGCCCAGTTAGCTGCTTTTCCAAATCCATTTGATAGAACAATTAACCTTTCCATTTAAGTGGATGGGTCCAATGTGTGGCAATGTGCAAGAGTTACGTTAACTTTGATAAGCACTGTTTCAGTGAAGGGGAAAGGATGGTTGTAAAAGAATAAGAGTGAGGTTGGAAGCTGTACTGAGAAGACTTGCAGGGAATGTTTATATTAAGGAGTATCGAACAGTGCTTGAAATGGTGTGAAGATATTTCTTTTTGAATGCAAGAAACAATAGTATGCCTTTGTGTAGATGAGAATAATTCCATTGAGAAGAGAAATTGACAGTTTTGGAGAGAAAGGAGACAATTGCTGGAATGATGTGTGTTTGAGTAGGTGAGAGGGATGAGAGCTAAGGTACAAATGAGGGATTAACTTAAATTAGGGGCACAGAGAATAGATCTGGAGTAGCACTATGTTGTAGAAAGAAAATATGGGCTATATAAAGGATTTAAATTTTCCCAGTAGCCACACTTTAAAAAGTGAAATAAACAGTTGAATCAGTTCATAATATAATTTCTTTATCAATATATAAAATATTGTAATGCCAACATGCAATAGCATGAAATTATAACTGATTTTACAATCTATTTTATACTAAAACTTTAACATTCTCAAAATTTTATATCTATATTTCATCTTAATGAAGACTGCTAAATTTTCATCAGAAATACTTGATGGTTATTTAGATTAAAACAATTGTACTATTAAAAAAGTAGATTTATATACCCTTATATCCCAAGCACACTTATAATTTGCCAATGACAAAACTGAGTACTTATTTTAAAATTGAATATTTATTATTTAAAGCTTTCTGGATTGGCAGTTCTGGAGTCTAGATGTGGTACGTAGAGCAGGTCTTGGGAATTCTTTTGGCATCACAGTTTTCTTAGTAAGTACAATGGAAAGCTACATCACCAGCTTTCATTTATTTTAGGTTGAATATCTTAGTCCAGGTCACATCAGGAAATAGATCCTAATACAGATGGTTCAAGAGCAATATTAATGTGGGGAAAGGGTTAGGAAGTCACAAAGGAAACTAGCAATGGTGATTTCCCTTCTTGGCCTGAAGAGGAGACAAGGGGAGGAGCTGCCCTCTGAAGCTGTGGGTTTGGAAGAAAGTTGGAACCAGCAGAACCACAGTCTACAACATGCAGGAGCCAGAAGGAACTATTGGAACTATCGTGGACCTCTTCCTTTTGCCCTTTGATGTCCTGCCAAAGATCCCCAATAGCAAACTCTGAGAAGCCAGTTACTCTAGATGATTTATTTATAGGGGCTAATTCCTAGAGGGTAGAAGAGCAGAGAAGAGGAGGACACAGCTCTTGGGGTGGGGTCAAATGGAGACACCAGCGATTTTGCAGGCAAATTCATCTGAGAAGAGAGAAATGGTGAACATTATCTGGCAAAATGAGAGAACAAGTGAACTAGGGAAAAATAAACAAAGACTATACCAAAGTCTCAATATTTTCTTCCCTTTCAGCAAATATGTATTAAATGCATAAAGTGCAGGAAGCTGTGTGCAGCTTTATTTGATATAAGACCTGGAAATACAGTAACAAAAAAGAAAAACTTCTTCATTTTCCCAGTGGGAAGAACAAGCAGCCAATGAATAAACAGACAAATGAAAGACAACCTTAGACAGAAATAAGTTCTGTTCAAAGAATTATGGTATCTGGGATAATATTGGGCCCACACTAACCATGGTGGTCAGAGGGGACAACTTTTTAAGAATTCTGTTTGAACTTGTCTCTGAGTGATATGAAGAAAGCAGCCATGTAATGATCTGGGGATGAATATTCCTAATACCTAAAGTGCAAGGACCCTAAGGGCAGAGTGTCTTTGATGTTTTGGTGAGAAAGCAATAAGGACAGTGTTACTGGATGGTACTGAAGTAAGAGAAGCACCTTGCAAGATGAGGTTGGGGAGGTGGGCAGGCACAGCATGTGAAGATGTTTTCATCCATATGCATGCCGTGGAAGCTTTAGCACAGAAGTCTAGGAACTGACTGACTTTTCAGAAATGTTGCTCTGGAAGCTATGTGAAGAATAGCCCACAGCAAGGCAAAAATAGAAGCAAGGAGACCAGAGAGAGGCTGCTGTAGGAGTCCAGAGCAGAGTGGCTTGAATGAGAGTGCTGCTGAGATGCCCGGACATGTTGGGAACATGAGGCTCAGCTGGCTTGTAGAAGAATTGGTGGTAAATAACTCTAAGGGGTCCAGCTGGCTTGTAATTAGCAAATTGCCTGACTGCATGACTAAGCTATTGGGCCACTCATTTGTTACAATTGGAGAAAGGTGTTTGCATTGTACCCTATTGGCTGTTGAAATGGATAAATAGAGTAGTAGCTAATCAGGTAAAGCAAGCGGCCCAAGAAGCAAGCAGCTAAAGGAAAAGCAGCCAAAGAAGGAGCAGCCAAAGGAGGAGCAGCCAAAGGAGAAGCAGTAGCCAGAGAAGAGCAAGAAAGCAAGCAGCTGTTTCCTGAAGGAAGAGACCACAGAAGCAGTCAGAAGCAGCAGCAGCAGCAGCAGAGACGTCAGAGAGATCAGCAGCGGTAGAAGATGCAGGTCCCGTGTTCCAGCTGCCGGCGTTCGCCCCCTTGTTCCCGGCTCCCCAGCCCTTCCTAACTCAGCCCCTTGGAGGATGGCTCAGGCTTGCTGGGTCATTCTACCCGTTCCTTGCTCTGGAGTGCAGCGGGGAGCGACTCCTCGCCCCATCCCCTTCCTAACTCGGCCCCTTGGAGGACGGCTCGCTAAGTCGTTCTGCCCGCTTCTCGCACAGGAACGCTGCGGGGAGCGACTCCTCTTCCCCCGGTCCCCAGCCCTGTCCTGCCAGTGCCCGGTTCCCAGTGTCCTGCTGGCCCCCCGGGAACGGCTAAGGTTCGCCGAGGCTCTTCCACCCACTCCCCGCTCCAGAACCCAGGGGGGAGCGACATGGACATTGTTAAATTTGACCTATATCTTTAGGTAGAGTTGATAGGACTTTCTGGCCTTGCTTCCTTCCCTCCCTCATAGTCTACCATTTTCATTTCTTCCACACTCTAAATGGCAGGGTGCTAGAACTGGTGATCTGAGATAATCTTAGTTTATTTCCTGACCATTGAGGCTGTAGTGGGAAGGATGTGCAGAGTGGAGATTCAAAAGCCAGTATGTAAATGAGAATATGTCCCTTATGCTAAATGTATGATGATTGGACATCTGAAAAGGAGTAATAATTCCATTTGGGTCGATACCTAGGAGGGAAATATCTGGAAGCTCTTTTTAGAAAAGATAATGCTTAGGCTGAGTGTAGTGGTGCACACCTGTAATCCCAGATATTGAGGAGACTAAGGCACATTCATCACCAGCCTAGGCAACTGATTGAGACCCTTTCTCAAAACAAAATAAAAACGAATGGGGGAGGAGTTGTGGATGTAGTTCAGTAGTAAAGTGCCTCTGGATTTAATATCCAGCAAAAAAAAAAAAAAAAAAAAAAAGGAAGAAAAAGAAAATGGGCTTGAATCTAATCTTAAAAAAAAAAAAACAAAAAACAACGAGTAGGTGTTTGCTAGGCAGGCAAAGACGGGAAGAGCACTCCTGGCAGAAGAAGAGTATGCAAGGCACAGCAGTGTGAAAACTGCATTTTTGAGGAACTGTCAGTCACTCAGTGCTATGTGGTTGAGGTTGGGAAGAGTAGGTGTGTGTGGGTCTAAGAAAACGAGGAGCTACATGAAAAACGAGGCTGAAAAGATATTCTAGGATGGGGACACTGAAGGTCTTCTGTGCTCTGATAAGGAGTTTGGATTTGTCCCTTAGGTAAATGAGGATCCTTAAAGGATTATAAAGGTAGCGAAGCTCTTGAGCAGGTTTGTTTCTCAACTTCATAATGCAGCTGCATGGAAAGTGGGTTAGGAAAGGACAAAGACAGAGGAGACCTGGAGAATTTTTGAAATTAGTAAATTTATTTGTTTCAAAAGTACTTATTATTAAAATAGTTAATCATTAATTACAACAATTCACCAAAGATTCTTTTATCCTTGTTTTGTCTATCACATGGCCACAAAATTCCAATTAAAAATCAAAGAAACTATTTTTTGCTTCTATATATGATACTATTATGTGGAAAATACCATATTTCCCTTAAGATTTTTTTAGAAAATTGTGAAGACATATAGATTTGGTATCTATGGAACGGATAGTATCCAAGGTTCCTTTTAAATTTTGTTAGCCTCTGGTGGGGATCAACACACAGCTCCATTTCCCTGATGTTCAAAGTGGTCCAGGTGATACATCCTACTTACATGATTAGGTGCAACCTCAGGAATTTATTTCTCAGACTCAAATGTGCTTAGAAATAGGAAACAGCAACAACCAAACTCTACTTACTGCTGGCAGAGTTTGAGCATGAATCATGTGAATACCAGGTAGATAGACTGGTAACAATGTCATCCCTAGTAAAATGTGAGAAAATTAACCCAAGATCCATGTGGTCAACAGAATAACAGTATTGCTGTAACTATTCTCTTATATTTGTACAGAATTTTCTAATTTGCAAGTTATCTTTACAAGTAGTCAGTAAACTCCATTGTGAGTAAACTCTCCAAAAAATAGTCACTTCATCTCATCTTCTGTGATGCCGTGACACCAGATTCTCCACAGTTCAGAAAATGTCCCAAGACAGAATAAGATCCGTACAAACATAGTCTGGAACATAGTCAGTTTCTGAACATTGGGAAACCACAATGTTTACAATTTTCACAAGTTGGATAAGGCATACATAAAAAAAGAAAGAGCAGAATACATGAGGATCTGGTTTATTCTAAATTCCCTTGGGTAATTTTAGAAAAGGCAGGAGAAAATGCTGATGGTATTTGGAGTTGCACAATCACAAACCACCAGGCATAGATATGGGTTACTCACAAGCAACTTCAGCTGACAAATTGGTAACAGGTGTCAGGATTGGACCACTGTATTTTAAAAGGGTCCAATTTTGATTCTAGAAGGTGACTTCCCTAGGCGTGGTTGAGATGTTCACTAAAGTAAGATGAATTGGACTTTTCCACAGGATGGAAAGACTGTTGGTTCGATATCATCATCTTCTGTTTTACTCCAACACAAAGATTTTGCTTCTTTAAGACTCAGGATGAATGTCATTGTTTTTCATGAAGTCCATTCTGATCCTGAAAGAAGAAATAACTCTTCCTTTTTTTTATATATAGGTAGTCTCTAAAGGTTAAGTGAATAAAATAATGTCAATTTAAAAAAGTAGACCTACATATCCAGGTACCTTTTACATTAATCATGACTCACCAACTAGTAATGTTGAATGTTATAACCTTTTATGTCCTTCTGTTTCTTTTTCAGTTTGGTTTCTTCTCTAAAATTTTCCTTTTTTGCCTCAGCACTGTTAGCAGACAGTTTTGATATTCAGATGCTTTAGTGAAGATTTTTATTTCCATTTGCATTCTCTGGTCAAATTTGAAATGGGTGTCTGCTTTGCCGTGATTAGTATGGGAAGGAAGCAGCTGTGGGTAGGGAAGTGCTGGCAATGAGGAATTTTACTTTTTTATTTTTTTGCTATTGGTATAACAGGTGTCTATCATCATAAGTGTGGGAACATGTTATTTTTATCGCTGTGAGGGCCAGAACCAGCCTGTAGGTACTCATCTGAACTCATAAAGAAGTCAGCTGTCCTGAGTGTCAGAGAGTCTTCTAGAAGACTCTGGGCTTTGCCCTTCAATTGCTCCCATATATAAAACTTCCACACCTTAAACATTTTACCAGTCTTTGCCACAAATCTAATCAATACAAAAATACCATTGTCTTTGACAAAATACAAAATTTCCCTTCAAAATGAAAACAGATGATTGGAACTTAACATCTACAATTATAAGTAACAGATGAGGTAGTTTCAGTCATTCTGAAAAACACAAGCATACTGTCACTATTCTCCCACCCAGCCCAGTTCTGGGTTGAAACTTTTATGTTTTCAAGATACTTTGAAGCATTTTTATGCCAGCAGCTACAGACCCTTAGTGACATGCAAGATACTAAACCCTTTATTATTAATTATTTTAATATAAATGACTAATTATGTGGAATGGGAAATACTAGCACATGAATGCACAGGAAAGCACAGAGCTGTGCCCATGCACGACTCAGCTTTGTACACTCAGAGTTCAGATGGCATAGCAAATTACTCTCCTTCCAATCATTTAGGTCATGAGAACCCACTCGCTGTGAGTACATAGCCTTTTAATTTAGCAGTGCAGCTTCTCTACCTAAAACAGCATGAGCCAAGCAAAGTATGACTATAAGAAAACACAATGTGCTGATAGCTATAGCCCCTTCAGCATGTTTTGCTGAGCCATAACATAAATGAAGAAAGGAATATAGACTACCAGATGCCATTGGGCAAGTACAGAGATAGATTTCAAAAGAAATGTAATGAGATTCCCAAATTATTGAAGATAGAATGGATAGATGTATATTTTATAATTTCTGTTAGCTAATTCCAGGGGAAATTATGTTTTTCATTTTGATTTTAAATTACTTGCTGCCAATGGCACATTTTGTTCATCTTTATATAACCACCTTTATTCTTAGCAGTGCAGTGCTGTGCCATGCTCATGGTAGGCATTCAATAAATGTTTTACTTGCTTTGAAGTCATTATCCAAAAATTAATTCTCTGGTTAACTATATGTCTTCTATTTTTAGTAGTTACTAACAGCAAGAACTGTATTTTTTATATTATATTTAAGTCTTATCAAATGTCTTTACATATTATACACATAATACATGTCTTTAAATTGAGTTTTATCATGTTAAAATTAAAGGAATTTTTTTTGTTGTTGTTTCCATTGGGGTTAGTTTAACAAGTGACTTTAATATGTGTTTATTATTTTTAATTTTTTAATTTCTTTCATGACTATATAAATTTTTGCTGCTTAAACAGAACATAAAATTAAACCTGAGCAAAGGCTTTCAGGGATCAGTTTATAGTTGTTTTTGTTTTTTTAGTTAGTTTTTTTTTTTTTTTTTCACATGGCTTTCCTTGCTCAGAGACTTCATTGTGTGCGTGGTGCTGGGGTTTGAACTCATGTACTCGCGCACACCGGGCAAGCACCATAAATGCCAAGCGCCATAACTGCCAAGCCACTGCTCCAGCCCCTGTAGTTTGTTAATAGAGTTAAATCTGAATCTTCTCTGTCCATTTCCTTTGATATCCAATACAAAATAAATAAGCTCTGCTGGCCCTGCCACTAAGAGTCTGTTTTTCCTTGTGCTCCATCTCAACGACTATTCCCCTAAACGCCCTGTAGGGTGTCACAATGCTTGCCTCAGTTGCCTTGTTTCCACCTTATGTTTTGGAAAGGATGAGCAACAAGATGATGCCTCAAACATCAAAAGAGAGTGCATGACCTTTCAGAGTGGCAAAAATGAAGAATACGAACAATGACAGGTGATGGAGGCGCTGTGGGAAAAGAGGAACACTGTCACATTGCTGCTGGGACAGCAAACTGGTTCAGCCACTCTGGAAAGCAGTGTGGAGACTCCTCAAAAAAATAGGGCTGGAAGCACCTTATGACCAGCTATCCCACGCCTGGGTATTTTCCCGAAAGAGTTAAAATCAGCATATTACAGAGATGCAGCTTCATCAATGTTTATAGCAGCTCAATTTACTATCGCTAAACTATGGAACCAACCCAGATGGACTTTAGGACCCTGGAATTTCCTCCTCCTTATGCCTGAAACGTTCCTTTTTTGGAATGTTGCCTCTGTCCTTACATAATGGTACATATACATAATGGAATTCTACTTGGCTATTAGAGAAAACGATACGATGGCATTTGCCACCAAATGGATGGAGATGGAAAACATTATGCTAAGTGAAATATTCCAAACTCAGAGACTCAAGGGCCAAAAGTTTTCTCTCATTTGTGGAAGCCAGAATACAATTGAAAACAATATGATAGATGGCTAAGCTAATAATAACCTCAACATGTATGAATTTTTATACGAACAGGGGGAACCTTGCCTACGATGCCGGGGGACAAATGGAGGGTGGCAGGGAGCAGGGAGGGAATGGAAAGGAGGGAGGGAGAATGGGGGAATCAACTCAGTGGGGAACCTTCAACTTCCATGAGAAGTCCAGTTAACATGGGGTTTAATTAGGGGGAAGCATGGAATCACGGGGAACCCATGAGGGGAAACCTTGGAATGTCATCAGCCTTGACTTGCTATGTAATTATAATTTGTTTTTGATTGTATGACAATGATTCCCTCCTAATTGTGAGACTATCCTTAATGAATAAAAAATGAATTTAAAAGAGAGAGAGAGAGAGAGAGTGAGGTGAGTGAGCAGACCTTTCAAACCCATGGTCACTGTAGAGGATTCCATCTGCGGCCAACCACTGCAAATAGAGTGCCGTTTCCCCTGCAGTCTGTCCTTCATGCATCAGTTAGAATCATCTTTCTAAAACAAAAATGAGGCAGTTTTACTGTTCTAATTTAACACTTTTTTCAATAGCTTCTGTCTTAATTCAGAATCAGATCTGACTTCCTTACCAAGGCCTGAAAGCACTACATCATTTGGCCTCTGCCTATTCCTTCCTGTTTATCATTCTTCTCACCTTCTCCATCTTTATACTGGAGGCATGTTAGCCTTCTTTCAGTTCCCCAAATCTTCTAAGCTTTTCCCTTACTCTAGGACCCTGGAATTTCCTCCTCCTTATGCCTGAAATGTTCCTTTTTTGGATCTTTATATGCCTCTGTCCTTAGCAAAATTCAGGTCTCAGCTCAAAGGTCACCTATGTAGGGTGGCATTGGCTGCCATTCTATCTGAAGGGTCACCACTTCATCCAGTTCCTGCCCAAGCACCATGTTTTATTTTCTTTGCAGCAGCTATCTTTATCTGATATTTATTTTATTTGTTGTCTTTCCCCTACAAACACAATTTAAATTTTGTGAAAGCAAATACTTTGTTTACACTGGCATAAAGGAAACAAAAATTTTGCTGAATGAATGAATATTGTGTATATGTAGAGGGCAGATTTTGACTCTCAAGAGTAAGAAAATGGAGGTTACACTATTTGTGAGATATGCTTTAAATGAAACCCCCTATGAAGATCATGGATTCAAAAGGACTCACTCCTTAGTTTGATGTGTGGAGAATTATCCTGTTGATCATCTCTTCCAAAATGTAATTTGGAAGATTTTCATGTATCCTGAGATATGCATAAATATTTTGAGAGATTTGACTCTTAGAATCAATATATAGATTCCTACTTATTAGTCTAGGAAAGAGGGGTGAGTGAGATCTACTGCTTTTTAATATGGTTTGATATTTTAAAATATTTTAGTGAATGGCCTGAATTTCAAACTGGAGACTGTATGAATATATTCATGATACCTAATATAGGATTATTAGATAGTATATGATCTACAGAGTACATTCTGAATTTAAATTATTATTAACTTGCAGAACTGGTAAGAAACAAATAGGCAGAATTTCAGCAAGAAAAAGTGCAGAGCAATATGCTTTGGGATTAAATGAATTGTGTTTTTTTTTTACACATTTAATTTCCAAAAGCCATTCTAAAATATTTTATGCCAGATTTATGTACTATAGTAGGTAGTTGCATGCATAATTTGATTTCATTTTAAATATTTTTTTGCAGAGGAAGAAAATAGAAGGTCTTCCTTACTATACTCTTCATCCCGATATATCTCTATATGGCATATCATGAACTCTGAAATTGCACCATTGTGGAGTCATTGCACTGAGTTTATGTCTTCTTATTCTGAGCTCTCCTTGGAAAACAGAATTTCTTCCTTCTTCTCAAATGATTTATCAGAGTGCTGGGAGTCAGACCTCAAATCCAAAGTGTGGTAGAAAGTGAGGGTGGTGTTAGAAAGGGGGAGGGTGCCTGAGTGGGAGGACATGTGGAAGAACTGAGTGCTTGGTGCCTGGCTATGGGGACATCAGCAAGGTTGGCAGGGTTCAGAAAAGACTGGTCTGCAGCTGCTAAGGCCTAATTCACTTACCTTGCAATTATGCCTCAGTCAGACCCTGTCACCAGCTCCTTTTGGTGCTAAGCCCAGATCCATGGGGACCGATGAATGCTGAGTACCTTCTGGTTTGCACATTTTATGATCCTACTCATGTATCCTACTATCGCGTTCCCTTTCTTAACTGCAGTCCCACACTGGTGACTCATTGTCATCTTATCTACTATGATGCCTGATCCTTTGCCTCCACACTCATACATCTGGTCCTACCCCACCTTGTAATTGGGCCAGGTTTTTTTTTTTTATGAGGTACCAGTTTCTATTCTTTTCTATTTATTTTTTTAAAATGAAAAGACCTGAATGTATGATTCTGTCAGTGGAAGCTCTGCTTATAATAAATTGAACTGCCAACCTGAATGAACAATACATCCATATAAGAACTTAAAGATCAGAATTTGAAAGTGGTGGTAATATATAAGGCCAGCCTTGGAGTGCTTGGGATTGGCATCAGGGACAAAGCAGATTACAGAAGAACAATGGATGCAGAAATAAACACAGCGTGCATTGGAGACACAGCATGTAAGATATATGATAAGAGAAACCCAAGCAGGTGGCAGGTGAGGAAAGACAAGAGATCCTGCTCATCTTCATCAACCTTGCATTAGAAAGGAAAAAAAAAGAATATTAAAGGAGAGAGAGATTATAAAAACAAAACAAAAACCCTTATTTAAGAAATAAGTGAACTTAAAACACAGTAGAAATTGCCTCTCTGGCTTGATGATGTCCTCCATTCTTCCAACTCCACATTTATTTATACAAATTAGCCTTCCAAATCACATCTATTGTTATTTTTCTTTAAGTGTGTGCGTGCAGGAAGGAACATGCATACATGTGTGTGCACGCTCGCAAGTGCTCACACACACACACACACACACATTCCCACTCAGCATTTCTCTGAATAAACGTCTTAGCCTGGCTTTCAATATTCTTTCTTTTATGAATCCTCCGGCTGGTACTGGTCTTACTAGCAAGCCTTTTCAACTTATTAATCCCAGATCATTACTGTACTATGAACTCCATAATGTAGAAACTCCTTAATATTCATTATTGTGTTGCACTAAGCTCTGTGTCTGTCCACAGTAGAACAAGCATGTCTGAACCTTTACTGTTTTTCTGCTTTTGTTCACTCAATTCTCTGGTATCTACAGATACCACAATTATATCAATATTTCCAGGCCAATTTCAGATAAGTTTTTTCATAATCATCCCTGAGTGCATATATCTGTTTCTTATCATTTCTGCATCATTTAAAAATATTTTTGTACCTACTTCCATATTCTACCGTATTTTGTACTTACCTTGCTATTGCTGTCTGCTTGGTTTTGAAAGTCAGTCTATTTTTTTTTTAACATTTGGTACTGTTCTTTATACAAACACCATGCTCAATATTTTTATAATGAACCAATAATTTGGTCAGTAAAGAAACAGGACGAACTTTAAGTTTGAACAGATTGTTTTACTTTGAACCCACTCTGGACTAAAAAAAAATGTGTGTTTGCAACACCTAGTAATTCATACTTCTAAATAGATAAGTAAATTTCTGAGAACTGTGTTATTTATTCACACAGAATCAGAAATTTTGGATGATTGTCATATCTTCTAAGATAGAAGACTGTGTGATTCATTTCTTAGCTGTCTACCTAGGATAAAATATCCTTTCTATTGAAGATAAAACAATACAAAACTATCACTCTTGAATTGAGACAAAAAATTACTTCAAACAAGACATTGGAGAGATGTTTTTAAATTAAATCTATATGAAAGTGTATTTTGCATTGCTTTGTAAATTTGTACAATACAGTGTAATTTGGTGAAAGGATCAAGAACTTCTAACATTTAATTATAGTATAGAAGCTTCAACGTGGATATTGTCACAAAACAATACACTAACACCATGTGGAGACAGAGCATGACTCTGGAAGGCTGTTCCAAATGTTCTTTAAAGAGACACAGAGCCAAATTTTGCTGCCACCATCTTGTCAAGACAAGACTAGCCCTCCTCCCTAGGGTGTGTTTTTGTTTTTCTCTACTCTACTGTTTCTATAAACCCCTGTTTCCCAATGATTCTCAGTCTGTGAAACATCTGTGACCTTGCCAGGACTGGTAGAGAGCTGGGATTTTGATACAGGAAAATTAAGGAATAAAGCAGATGACAACTAGCAGCTGCAAAGGTTGCAAGAGTGCACGCACACATGCACACACACACACACACCCTCCCCCCCTCACACACTCACATATATATGGTACCCTCCATTCTCACTCCACGGTGGTGGTTATCTCCATGTTAAAAAAAAAAAAAAAAAAAAAGACAAAGAGCAATGAGAAAATCCAGGCTGTTAATAAAACAAGGTGTCCTAATATATACCTTAGGAGATGGTACTCTGGGAAAATATTAGTCACTTGAATAATAAAGAACAAAAGAATGTCTAACTTAGTGCTTAGCATAATTAAATATAAAACTTTAAAAACATCAATCATAAAAACACTAAGTATTGAATTTGGAAAATAAATAAGATGAAAAGTCTTCTCAAAAGAAAAAAATTGTTCCCTACAAAAAGCAGGAGAAAAACAAAAACAGAAATTGTCAAGCTGAGTCTGGTATTCCAGGGAGTTTTCTTCTTAAAATCCAGACTTTAAGCAGTACTCATTAGTACTGTTTGTAAATATAACTATTTTATATCTGGGCATACTTCTTCCTTTACAGGGAGCAAAAGCTTTCAAAAGGAGAATAGAATCTTGCAAAGCACTTCTGATTACGTTGGGAAAAAATATGGTGTGGGACATTAACATTTATTACACTTTAAACGGAGACATTTTAGAAGTTTTTTTTGTATCTAAATATTTTCTTAAAGCTTATTTAGGTAATAAATGAAGGGACAGTGGCTATTCATTGTCTTTATTTTTATGCTTTGTATATTAATTTTGTCATATGAGCTGCTGTGCATATTCTAGTCAAGGGAGGGTTATAATGACTCTTCAACCACTTGCACATCCAGCAATGGGTACATAGACATTAAATTTTCATGATGAAATGCATGCTTTTGTTGTACTTGTGAATTACTGGGCATTTCAAAATGCAGATGTGCAAATGGTTTTCTTTGACCATATAGGGCTGTGTTAACAAGCAGTCAAGTCACAGAATATACATGGCTTAGATATTGCTCATTGGCCTTGTCAATTCTTGCTCTTACAGTTTCTTTTTTAATCCTTTTGGAAAGATTAAGTGATGTGCTTGAGGTAACATATTTATTTTCAGAGACAGATCTACAATCTTTGTCTATTGATTCCTAATCCAAAGCTCTTTCAGGTACATTATTTTGCCTCCTAGTTTATAAGAGCATGTATATATTATTTTCTGATGAAAAACTCTAAACGTGAAACATTTCACCTGAGAAATTTCAGGTTCTTAAAACTTTGCCAGTAAAATCTTCAGCTCTTTTCCTTCTGTCGTCAATATTTGTTTTCTTGGCAAGAGCTGTGTTTTCATCAAAAATGTGTGGGAATTTGTTTCTATTTGAATTATGAAAATGGTATTTAAGTTGTGCTCTTTCACGTTGCAAGAGCAGACAGGCTTGTGGTAGTTCAGACACTGGGATGGGTCAGTCAAACCAGGTAGAGTGTAAGACCTCACATATGAGTTAGACCTTTTAGAAACACTTTGCTGAGAGGAACTCACAGAAACCAGAGCCAAACTGGCTCACAGTTGACCAGGACATTCAAGGATAGCAAACCCTATTTATCTTGCCAGAAGCATGACTTATGCCGTTGGGTCTTTGAAGTATCACAATTAGGAAATCTCGAGTCCCTCCTGTGGTGTGCTGTGGTGTGCTTGAGGAGGAGCTGGGAAACAGTAGTATCACCAAATAGCAATCCTAGTTTCTAGCCTATTCTATCACCATGGTGAGGGAGGCACCAGACTCTGTCTTGGTGTAGCAGACTCTTGTCACAGCCTTTCTGGGCTGTGTAGTGCCTAGTGTTGGATATCTTCCACATTCTACCTACATTCATTGACTTAAGCAGTCGGCCATGGCCAACTCCCATCAGGCTCTGGGAGGCCTCCCTGCAGGTAAACAAAAGTTTAATCCTTGACTCTCATGCAAATAAGAAAAACAGAAAATAATATCTAAGGTTACGAAGTTAGGTCTCATCGAAGTGTGGCCTTGTGTAGGTAGAACAAAAACTCTGCAAAGTCTAAGTTCACCTCCAACTTTAGCATTCATAATGATTCAGTCAAATATGTGAGTCCACTAATTTGAGTGGACACAATATAATATTTTTTGAAGAGAAGAAAATTTTCCTTTATAAAAGTCATCCTGAGGACATTTTCATATTCTTAAATCATCTTTATCAAGATTCTAATAATTAAGAAGTAAAGGCAATTGTTAGACTAATAATCATCTCATCTGTAAGAAGGATCATTTCCAGAGTCCATTCCAATCTCTGAGAGGTTGTGTTTGGAGGTGTTTAAGATAACTGTCCCTTCAAGAGTGGCCAGTCTACTTCTAGACAAGATTTAATTAATTTTAGCTTGTGCATGGTTGGAGGCTTAAGTGCTTAGATCACTCAAATCTCCACAGTCAGCCACATCTCTGTAGCTTATCGTGATGACACCAGGCCCTGGTTAAATTGTCCATTTTAGTCAGTTTTGTGATTGATGAAGGTTACATCAGCTTATTAGCAGTTGATATCAGCTGCTATGCTGGCTGATATAATGGATTGACTGTGCCACAAGTTGCATATTTCATACATAGAGACACAACTTTCAATGATGTGATGGAGAGTGAAATAAGAGGCTAAGGTAAAATTGAAGCAGTCATAATTAAAAATTTCAAACTACAAATTGAAACTTTCTACTGCTGTTACATTTCAAGCGGCATTTAAAACATTATATTCTCTTTGATGCTTTTGTCATAGCATTAAAATGTTGGATGGTGGGAATTTTGATAACAATGACTTTAATGAGGCTTCACTGTCTTTAATATTGTAGAAAATATTTAAAATAAACATATTGTGACAGTGAATTTTTAAATGTTGGAACAATAAAAAGTCTTTGCCTTGCAATGTACAATTGAAAAATCTATCCCAATGAGACCAGTGTTAAAAAGAACTTATAACTGAAAGTCCTATTTCCTATTAATTTTCTTTAGAAGATAACAAAGCTACTTTAAAGGAACATATAATAGAAGAGATGAAATTTATTTTTATGGCTTCCAGTTTGATTTATTAGGCTTCAAATTATTTACTAAATTAAAAATAAAATTTAATAATATAGTGGATAGCTCCTGTTGTTTTATTATTTTATTTAGTTTAAATTATCCCACTTGTTGAATGAATGCTTGAGTAAAAGTCACCTGAAGTTTCATGGCCAAGAAAAGTATGAGATTTTGTCTGTATCATTGAATTCTTTCTTCCCTAGTAGAAATTCTCAAGCATCTTGGAAGGGATGCAAATAGAAAAGTAGAAAATATATTTTTTATTGCTGTTGATTAATATTATCAGCTTTGAGATGATAAGAAATTCTCAACTTTCAAAATAAGACATTTTGATGACAAAATGTTGTCATGAGTACAAAGACATGGATTTTAGAAGTTTTTAATTTACTAATATTGTACCAATATTTTGGCACACATATAAAGAAACTAAAACTTCTATATATAGCAAAGTAAATGTCACCAAAACATTGATTTATTTTAGTATCTTGATATTCTTAAAGGAATAGATTTTTAAAAATTTTTTTTCTTAAAGGAGCATTAATGTTATTTTTATATATGCTTAAAGGAATAAAGTTTTTTTTTGCATTTTGTATTATTATATTCTT
This sequence comes from Aplodontia rufa, assembly GCA_004027875.1. Lineage (NCBI taxonomy): Eukaryota > Metazoa > Chordata > Mammalia > Rodentia > Aplodontiidae > Aplodontia > Aplodontia rufa. The sequence continues at coordinate 24,065 of PVKS010018793.1, forward strand.
AAAGGAATAAATGGACTAGTCAGGTTACAGTCTGCTCTCTACTCTTGTAGAACATTATCCTTGTGGCAAATTAGTAACCATATGGCCTTTGTAATTGCTTAATATGTTGTTCACTTTGTTATTTTTTCTACTAAGAAATCTTACTGATTCTTCTATAGAATAAAGAAACTCAAGTTAGGCAAATGGCAGTGTTTTGTTTAAGATGGTAATTCTTGCTTTTATCCAGAGGATAGTTATTTTATGTGGAAAATAAAAACTTCTGAGGACAAATATCTTTGAGAAATGCTGAATACAATACAATTTATAAGCTTTATTATTTCATCATTTCTTGGAGTCTTTATTCTGCTGGTGCCAACTCTGAACTAAGGGAATTCTTGCTCTTTTGCTTTCTCAATAGAAGTTATTATCCTCATTCTGCCTCAATAAATATCTGTTGCCTCTTGTAGTATATTTTAATGAATACTGGTTAAATTCAGGTGTTAAAGAAACTGGAGTCTATTTTTTATGTTTTTAATGAGAGAGTGATTCATATTTAATTAAAGCTTGCATTGTACATTCCTGTGTCAGACAGATGTTAAATATTAGATGCCGAGGCATTACTTTTTTACTACTACCGTGACAAATCACAACAAATTGAATGGATTAAAAAACTCAAAAGTTATTATACCATTCTGTATCTCAGACTCTGAGTCTATAACATTGCTTTATTGACAGTGGTTGTGGAGAATCTATCTCCCTGCTCATTCCAGTTGTTGGCAGAATTCAATTCCTTGTGGTTTTAGGACTGAGAATCACAATTTTTTCTTGGCTGTCAGGTGAAAGCCTTTCTCAGTTTCTAGAGTCCTTCCCATCCTGGTCTGGTTGTTCCTTTCTCCATCTTCAAAGTCAATAAACCTTCTCTTTTGTAATCTTTCCTTCTCTCTCTAATTTCTCTGAACCAGGAAAGGGTGTACACTTTTTAGGACTCATGCTCAGACATGGCCGACTTGCTTAATGACAATGTTTGCTTAATTGGGAAAAATCATATCTGCCAAGGCTCTTTTGGAAAGGTAAGTTATATAAAATAACATATTTATAGGTTTCAGGGACCTTTAATCTGCCTAACACAGTTGGAAATAAATGACTGAAAGAGATAAGGACTCTCTCCTGGGGCAACTTTTTGTGTAGGTTCCATAGTACTCAGACTTTTAAGTAAGCAGTAACTAATTAATCAATTACTATGACATTTAGAAAATACAGGATGATATCCAGAGATACCAACAATACTCATGTCCTCCTCCTGATCAGAATACTTGAGAAGCGCAAGGGTTTATTTCCACAATAGTCATGAATGTGTATTATTGAGGAAATTTCACCCTAGCTACAATGAATCCTAGGTCTGCCATCCACTCCTTCCTCAGTGCTTATTTGGAGATGCAAATACACACACCAACACACACATGCACACACTTTCACATGCATGCATGCACATACACACAAGTGTGTGCGGATGTATACACACACACACATACACACACACTCTGTTATGATTTTGGACCAAGTATGATTAAGAGTGAGGAGGTGTTCTTAGAGATTAAGCACTCCACTCCCAGTCCTTTGAATTGCATCCCTCTCATTCTTTCAGACCAGGTACTGAAATGGGATTTGGTGAATGCAGATGCTGGTAAAACTGTATTGAAAATGTATTATGCTCCACTTTTAGTTACAGTCTTTTGTGGGTATATATTTCTCACTCTCCTTGAGAAGAATTGTCTTTTTTATTTCTATCCATTATTTTGTTCTTATGTTTCTTTTAATGTAGATGGTTCCTTCAGATGTGAAGGATTAAAGGAGTGGGATATCCTTTGGACAAAATTAAAACCTGCATATTTCTTAGGTTTTGTAATATCAGCTTGTTCATATTGCACAATAAAGTATGGACTTTATTCACTAGAATAAATCCATTCTATAGTCAGATCTGTTATTTTCTTTTTGCTAGGATATAGTGCATAAATCTGCTGACTTTTTTTCTTAAAACTGGACTTTCTAAGCTCCATCCAGAACCCCATTTAGAGTTAACATATGCTCTACCACATTTACACACAGCAATGAGTTGTTATATTCTCTTTAGACTATACCATCTTTGCTCATAGTAAAACTGGGGTTATCTCCAACGGGTCATGCACCATTTCCAGATTATCTGACTAGTCTTATAATTCTCATACAAGTTTCAGAAAATATTTTCTAGGAAATGTATTCAACGTGAATCTTCTTTAATGTAAAAAATCCAAAGAGTTCTGTTATTTAATAGACCACCACTCCTTGATAAAATTACTGACTCTTTGGGATTTACCCGTAGCATGTTAGGTGGTAAACTGCTTTGTATTCTGTAAAGAGAAAATAAAATGAGGTACGTGCCTTCAAACTCCTTTCTCAATTCTGAACTGTTAAAAACTTCACTCTAAAGATAAAAATTTTAAATAGCTTCTTCTCAGAAAACTTGTAAACAAAAATATAGCCACTTATCACGACTACAGGGGGACTGCAGTGTTTGTACTCCTGTGTGAGCACTGTTTGAGACTCTTCCTTGCTCTTAAGATACTAGAGCTTGAATTGGCTTCAGGTGAGGAGACCAGCTGAGACTTTCTGCATCTATGGAGTAGGTGGGACACCTTTAGAATGGGAAAAGATTTTATGGAAATGGAACCCAGACATATCAATCCCTGCAGCTCATCCCCAGGATGACAGGGAATAAAAACAAAATTTTCTGATTTGATTTTCCCTAAATTTCAATGCAGCAAATTTGAGTAATTTGAGCTGGTTCACTAGATATATTTTTTTCTGACCATGATAGTGAGACAATTGCATATTTCTTCACTCCATCTTTTCTCAGATCGTCCCACATTTCACTGAATAGAGGGAATAGGAAAGTACAGGTTATGCCCTTTCTGTGGAAGCAGGCTTCATTTAAGAGTAGACTTGGCCACATACAAAAGGCAATATAAAAATAGCACTGGTTTAAATAATGTAAGAAGTTACTTCTCTCTCTAAAATCTGGACACACAGGGTGGTTGATTCAATTCTGATTTGGTGATTCCAAAGTCAGTATAGCCCCATCTCCTTCCTTTCTACTCCTCCCACCTCAGAGCGTGCCTTCTATTCTCAAGGCTACGTTGTAGTCAAAGATGTCTGTTGGTGCTCCTGCCATCATACTCCATTACAGGAGAAGGATAGGACAAAAAGCGACCCTATAAACAGGCTTCTTACAAGTCTTGCATGGCATGCGTGCTTAGATTTTAGTTATCTGAAGTTAGTTACATAGACACATCTAGCTACTAAGGAGGCTGTGGTTTCAGTTTCTATAGTTTCAATTACCTATGCTCAACTGTAGTCCAAAAATATTAAATGGAAAATTCCAGACATAAATAATTCAGAAATTAAAGTCTGCATCATTCTGTGCAGCATGATGAAATCTCACAGTGTCCCGTTCTTTTCCTCTGGGATTTCAATCATCCCTTTGTCCAGCAAATCCACACTCTATATCCACCTGCCCATTAGCCACAGAATCACAGTGCTTTTGTTCAAGTCATTCTTATTTTTAACAATAGCCCCAAAGCACAAGAGTAGTGATGTTAGCAATTTGGCTATGCCAAAGAGAAATCATAAAGTGCATCCTCTGAGTAAGAAGTTAAAAGTTCTTGACTTAATAAGAAAGGAAAATAAGGAAGCAAACAAACTGTACCTTGAGGTTGCTAAGATCTATGGCAAGAATACATCTTCTACCTGTGAATTTGCAGAGAAGGTAAAAGAAATTGATGTTAGTTTTACTGTCACACCTGAAATTGCAAAAGCTGTACCCACAGTGCATGTTAAGTGCTTAGTTAAGACCAAAAGGAACTAAATTTTGTGTGTGTGTGTATATATATATATATATATGTGTGTGTGTGTGTGTGTGTGTGTGTGTGTGTGTGTATGTATATAGTATATTTAGGGCTCAGTGCTGTCTGTAATTATAGGCATCCACTTGATACCTTGGAATGTATTCCTGTGAATAGAAGTAGACTGTAGGAATGTACTGGTGCCTGCAAAACTTCAGTCTCTGAAATTCTGATGTTTTTCTATTGCTTGTTTAAAAAATTTTAAAGAACATTTGGGAAGTCCATTGTGTTTTAAGAGGTAAATTGGTGTCAGACTGAGAAACAAAATATATAAATTTGATTTTTAAAAATATGAGTCAAGTCATAAATACACCATTCTTTCCATTATGCAGATAGAAACTCTACTGTGATGGATAAGCAGCTGGAAAAATAAATTCTTTTTGTTTTTCTGTTGTAGAATGTAATTTCATAAATTGTTTCAAAGGATGATGACTTACTTATGATCTGAGACCCTCCTCCCCCATTATCCCTATTTTATACATGAAGAAAACGAGACAGAGAAACAATTAATAGCTTGCTTGGAGTTGTACAGGAAATTAGAGGTATGCTAGTATCTGAACTTATACTGTCTGACTGTAACATTTATACTTAATGTCTATGATATGGGGGTGTCTCTTGAAATATGCATCTTTCTAAAGTACCAAACTTATTTCAAGAGCATTCTGTTACTCTTGCAATTAGGCATTGGTAACTCTTACTTGATAGTACAGATTTAGAAACTCCAGGAAGAATAGGAAAGGCTTGGACTGAGCTGATAATGTCAATCAGAGCTGTAAATAGAATTCAGGTTTCCTGACTTCAAACAAATTCTAAAATTGCACCAACTTTCTCATTTATTTGCAGATAGCAATATTTATGACATTCTTCTATAAAAAACATTCTGATCTTTTAAAATGAACTTTTGAAAGATGAGAAGGGAGTCTGAATTATGTAACCTTATTTTCTTTCCTTTTCATAGACTCAATAATTTTTTAGTAACAACAGTACTGTCATGAGGTTAAATACCATAGATTTGATAGGGAAAATTTTGCTTCTTTTGCTTACTAGAAGTATATAATAGGTGCATTTGCAAACAAAATGAAAAATGTCTTGTATTTGGAGTTACATGAATTAAATTTCTTCTTCCAGAGGATATTTGGACTCATTACCTGATTTATTTTATTGTTTTAATTTTTATTAAAGATTGTGTGTACATAAATGAAGCAATAGGAAGTCAAACATTTGAAAGGCAGAAGAAAAAATAATCATTTTTGAGGCGGCTGAATGCTATCAATCTCGACCATGATTCAAAGGTTTCAGCTCTTCATAGAGACAATTATGAAATTAAAATTTTCACAAAGTATATGCAGCATGTATTTTACAACGTTTGAATTTTATTTTTAGGAGCTTCTGAATCATTGTTGCTGTTTATAATCTGCATCTGTTATAAAAATAAAATAGAATGATACAAATAGAGTTCTAAAGAAAAAAATGAAAAGAAAAAAAACAAGGAGAATTTGTTTTAGAAAGGAAATCAAACACTGACAAGATAGGGGTGCCTTGAGGAAAAGCTCCAAATGTGATCTGCAGGAGTGCCTCCTGGAACGGCATTGACCTTGGTCAATTCATGAAGGATCAGGTGTAAACTTAATCTTCAATGGGTCTCTGAGCAGGCTAGAAAAGGCAGATAAAATAAATAGATTAAGAAACAGTAGAGTATATAACATATCTGTCAAATTATTGTAAATTTTGTTTTAGCTTAAGCCTAAGCAATATTCATTTGTGGAATTCAGATACATCTGAAAACATTAGACAGACAGGCTGGCAAGACCAGGCTTCCAGGAACCTATTTGTAGGAGAGATTCATCAACCTTCTAGGAAAGAATCCATTCTAAAGGATGCAGGAGGGCAGCCTCAGTGTTCAGACGGGAAGAGTGGTTCTGAGAAGAGCGTGGGCATACCACCTAAATGTATTCCCTGCCTATTTTCCATGAACTTAGGTCTGAATTCTAAATTAGGAAAACTTCTGAGTAAACAGTTGAAAACTTTGGTACAATGGTGATGCTGTTTAGTTCTTCTCTGAAAGAATGATCCAAGCAGGCAGCAGTGGCTCAGCAGTTGAAGGCTCGCCTAGCATATGTGAAGACCCAGTTTTGAATCCCAGCACCATACACAACTAAGTGTCAGGGAAATGAAGGTCAGATGAAGAAATAAAAGTAAATTGATTCTTTCACTCTCTCCCTCTTTAAAAAAAAAATGGTATAAACCAAGGAAGAGAATTTTTTTTTTCATGTAGCCAAAGACCATAATAGAGATTTGGCTTCATAAGGATTCCCGTGAATATCAGTATTGGCAGAGAGGAACAGCAGTACATGGCAGAAGGGCCAGGGATTCCTTGAAAAGTAGAATATAGTATATAACACTCTATATACTGGGAGGGAGCATCTGTACTTGTGCGGGTGACAGTATAAGATACAGAGGAAGAGAGGGCAGTGGTCGCAGACATGGTAGTGCCCTATTGGGGTGTTGAAGAGTCTGAGGAAGCATCTTTGCCTAGAAGAGGCATGCTGTAGTGTGCACCCAATGTAGCAACAATGTCTAGCAGAAGAGTTGGTACCAGGTGAACAGGTGAAGTGTGTAAACCAGTAGAAAACTGTTTATGTCTGATTGCTGGAAGCAGTGGTGGTAGTTGATGTTGGTGCCCCACTAGGACTCTGTCCATCTGATCACTCATATTCCAGTTCCCATAAGTGTTTGCTTCCCTTCATATATGCTCCCTTACCTGTAGGATTGACTTCATCCAATCATCTCTCCTTGTCCCTGTAGGCAGCACCAGATCAGCTGTAGCTTATGGTCAATTACTCCTGTCAGTAAGGAAGCTCTCTTGTTTTGCTTTTCAGAAGCAAATTCCCCAACTGGGTCACTTCAGCTTCCAGCTCTTGTTTTCCAGAACCATGTATTCTAATTATTGGAGACATGTCATCACAGAACTGTCATGGTTGAAGTTATGGATTACGTACAAATTGCCTCATCCATTCTTTGTGAGAAATATCTTGAGGTAAGAGTATATACAGATGTAAGAAAGGTCAAATTGTGTAGCTTGTGGCCAGTAGCCTGGAAGGAGCAAGATTAGATTAGGGATTAGAAGGTTTGAGGAAGAAGCATGTGGATGGACTCAGAGGAGTAGACACAGAGTGTGAGATTTCAGAATCACATGTTAATTCCCAACAGAGAGCATCCACTGCAGGAGGAGCTGAGCGACTGAGCATACAAGGTGTCTAAGTGAGTAGATTTTAGCCAATTTCTGCTTTGGCTATTGTAAGAATCAGGAAAAAACACTGATATTTGGTCACCAAATGTAAAATCAGGCCCATAAGCAGCTAAGCAAAACTTTTATTGGAATTGAGAGCTCTGGGGCCAAATTCACAGGCCTGGCAGAGTGAGAGCAGGTAGGAGAAGTGGCACCCCCTTTCCTGGCCCCAGCTAGGCCCTGACTTTATCTGGGGTGGGCAGAGAAGGTTCTTCAGAGATTGGCTGATAACTCCCATCAATCACCTGCTGATCCTGAGATGCTGCTGGGGCTTGTTTGCCAGAATCTGATTGGTTGTGCTTTTCACGTGCCTGTGGGCTGCCTGATGCCCTCACCCAGTTGCCTGGAATTAACCTAACTGCTATCCCAGTGCTCATACACAATGGTGGTGGCCAAGAAAGCTATGTATTGCTGTGATGGGTGGATAGACTCCTCATCAAGACTGAATTTGATCTGTTCACAATGTGGCCCCATTCTTCAGAGACCCATCAGTGTCTTGTGGGTATTATTTGTATAAGACCTTGTACAGTAATGAATGGAAAATGCTTTGAACTGGATTGACATGTGATCCAGGATAGGTACTTGCCTTTCCTGCAGTGCCTCAGTCCTCACCTTAGTACTTACTTTTTCCCTTTCCTTTTCTTTTTCTTTTCCTTACTGGGGATTGAATCAGATTGCTTTACCACTGAGCTATACCCCCCTTTTATCTTTTATTTTCCTTAGGGTTTCACCAAGTTGTTGAGATTGGCCTCAAACTTATGATCCTCCTGTCTCAGCCTTCTGAGTCACTGGGATTACAGGCTTTTCCCACGATTCATGGTTTAACATTATTTAAGAGCTACCGAGTTTGATCTGGGATTTCATAGAATACTGTCTTGGATCAACAGACATGATAGAAAAGAAGTTGTATGTATTAACTTTCACCATGGAATCCATACAGTATGCCATCCCAAAATTGCTGGCTTTAATAAGTTAGTTTTGAGATGAATCCCTAAGTGGATTGGTGGTGTTTTCTAAGACATAGTTTCCATCTTAAACTAATGGGTATTAAACTGTGTATTCAGTACTTAGAATAGGTCAGGGAATAAGAGTGGCCCACATTTTCTACTGGTGAACCATTTAGGAATTTGGGATTGCCATCCCTCCAACTTTAGGCTCTGTAGATCTTGAGATCCTAATGTCCACAAGAGACTGTTTCCACTGGAGTACACAAATTCTCAGGAGAATTAACTCTGCAATGCTACTTGGTCTCTTTGAGTATGTTCAACCAGAAGACTAGCAAAAAAAAAAAAAAAAAAAAAAAAAAAAAAAAAAAAAAAAAGGACAATTGATCCTGATCATCATAAGAAGGTGTAGTTGCTACATCACACGGTGACATTTCTATAGCTGTACCAGGGGCTCAGAGTCCTCACTGATGGTAGTTGAGGCCATTGAACAAGGCAAACCAGTGATGCTGACAAATGGAAATACTAGAAAATTTGTAGAAGAATCTGGAAAAGATAGTGGTAGAAAGACATGATGAGTTGCAGTTATGGCTTGAAGATGAGGTGTGGAAGCAGAGGATGTGGCTCATCCCACTCACCCTTCTATTCTAAGATTTCCCAGAAAATGAGACTAACCAGAATCCTAGAGAAGTTGTGGGTGGATGGAGTAAATTTAATATGACAAAAAGTGGATCTAATGATGCAAGGAATGGTGCTTTATTCAGATCCCTGGACTTTTTCACTCACCCATCTTTCTGCTGCTATTAATGTTGGCTAATAACAACTCATAGCTGACTGTTTATCCCAAGAAATGCTATTGGTCAAACCAAAGCCACCTCCCTGACCCCTTGCAGTCAGATCTTGGGCAGTGACTATGGGACATCAATGTTCTAAAGAGCAGCCCTTTATCTGAAGGTGGGGCTATCCTTCTGATTCAATTTGAAGTTCAGAGCTTAAGGGAGGGATCAGAGCAAAGCTATGTCTCTAGCATAGAAGCATCCTTGCTTAGTCATCACTTTACCTTGCTGGACCCTGCTTCCCTCATCCCACATCTCATTAAAGCACTTTCCCCAAACTACCATAGAAGAACCCTCAAATCAAGCTCTGTATAATGGAGCACAACCTGACAGTGGTGAAGGCCTCCCTGCCTTTCAGCAGAGAAGAAAGTATCAGCCTTAGCCATAAGTGCAGCTTAACCACAGCAGATAACATGAAATGGTGAGATCACATGATTCTCAGTAGTGTTTTTCCTAAGCACATACAAAACAGCTGTTGGGGTAGTCCCAATATGACAGGAAAAGATTTTGTCAAGAACTGGAGAAGCTGCAGGGGCAGAACAAGAGTAAATAAACTTACTGCTAATGCATCCCCATTTCACACCAGGGACTACAGCAGCCTGGAAAATGTGGGTGACATTACCATAGGAAACAGGCCTTACTCATCACTGGATGTCCTTTCATCTTATATTCAGAATATGCTGCCTCTTGTCATACATGAAAAATCATTGGGGTAATCCAAAAATGACTTAACTGCACTCAGAGCTCATTAGAGTACATGATTTTGGGTATGTTTCTTCTGTGCTATGGTGATCCTGATTCGGGATCTACCTAAAAATATGATTTACCTGTATAGTACTTTTAAATATTGCAAATTTGAGGGTTTTTGGAATAATTTTCCTTTCTTTAACTAATATCTTGGTTTCCATTGCAAGTGTCTCTAAGTATTTAGCTTGATTTTGAATTTTGAGCTTGAAAAATTATGATCAAACTTTCTTGAGGTATAACTTAAATCAACTTTAGTATTTTATACGTATCAGTCATATAGAGGCAATTTTTACATTTGTTTCCACCAATGCTACTGATATTTGTTTCATAGGAATTTTGTCGATTGAAATCTTAGAGCAACTCTCTTTCAATTATGAATTCTAAGTATGTATTTCATTGTTTTTTCCCCTTCTCGATACCACGCATCATTTTCAAAAACTGGGAAGAGCTGAAGGAAAACAATGAAATGGCCTCAGTCTCAGTCATTAACAAAATATCAGTGCATTTCATGTTAGGAGAAGACTGATCATAGGGATGTTCGAGGATGTTAGTTTATCTTCATGCTTTCAGGCCAAAACTAAACTTAACAGTTGAGAGGAGAGAATTTATCCTGTTTTTACTTTATCTTTAAGCTAAAATGAATACTTTATATTTTAGGATTAATCTAGAAATTAAAGATATCACCATTTCCTCAAATATTGCTATCATTTCCCAAGCGCGAGGAGTTCCATAATACCTAAAGTAGCAAGAATAGACGACTATTTATCAGAGGGTAGATGCCTATCAGTTACGACGACTCAAAGATTGCTGAATATAGGCATATCAGTCATTTTTGGAACCAGGAAATTTTCTTTTATTCATAAATATTTCCAGATATGCCTGTCAAGGTCACTATGTCTCCATCACTAGAGATTTGTTTATTCGGCTTAGGGCTTTGCTTCTCTGTGATTTGATTTAACATCCTAGATGTTGGGCAGCTAGGCTGAATTGGCTTGGCATCCTTATCTGGAACTGCTTTTGCACAGGGGAAAAATGGTATTTTCCTTCTGGCCCAATTCTTCTTACTTTCTAAGGTTTTAAATCAGAACAAATAAGATAAGAATAAGATTCCCAAGGACAATTTTCCCTATCTACAACACAAGACTAGTCCAATATTGCCCAAACTTTGTTCTTTAGAGATGTTAATAAATGATATGGTTTTCTTTAAATTGGTGGGACTGTGGTTACCTTATACCTCACTAAAGAATTACAATGCAATTAGATGCTTTGAGAAATGCTTCAGGAAAGAAACTTGTTTCTTTGTTTAAACTTTGTTTAACTCTGCTCAAAGTTACATGAGTAATAAATAATTTTAGGTAGCTCTTCAATTAACCTCATGCATGCCACCAAAGGGATACTGGCTGGAAAATACTGGTGTAATACAAAAATCAGGATATTTATATCCCAAGTCAAGGTCATATCCTACTTTTGAAATGCATCTCTTCTGTCCTTCTAATCCACAGACATATGCATCATATTTCTCACCTAAGAATTTCCATATGAATGTAACTATTGTGCATTCTTTCACTAACTTTTTTTAGGAATGTATCAGCATTAATAATACAGAAAAGTAAAGTAATGGTATAAATTAATGTATATAAATAAAATATTGAGCTTATATTAATAAAAATTTTATTTATTATTATGAAATATGTGCTGAGGTAGAAATAAATGTACACATAACTTAGAAAAGTTTAGTTACCAGTTTCAGATATCCCATAAAATTGCGTGTGCAAGGATGTTTAATAGGCAACAAACCTGGTGAATCAGGATTTAAAAAGCGTCAGGATCAGAAGATCTGGAGATGTCAGAATCCATAACCACAGATGGGACACCAGGAAGGCTCCCTTGAGCTTCCTTTCATTTGCAGTGATTGTTGATTGGCTTCTATTTCCTTTACATCACAGTGTTTGTTTCTATGTGAAGTATAAGGGAATGGCCACCAGTAGCCACCAAATCATGTTCTTTCTCTACTTGACCTCACATGGAAGGCCCCTTTCTACTTGCTTTAAGCACAATTCTCCGAGGGGAATCCATTCGGATTGCATTAGGTTATATAGTAGACCTGGACCAATCACTGGCCAGGAGAATTGGAAAAGTGACTCTACAACCTGGGTCATATACTTACCTTTTAAGTTTGGAGGGCTATCGAATTCTTTTGAGTTGAAGCAATTCACAAAAAGGAAAGGAGGGTAGGGGAAGAAAGGCAAGGAGTTCCCAAAAAAAGAAAAAAAATTGCTACATTTCAAGCTTTCTCTCTCTCTCTCTTTTTTTTTTTTTTTAAAGACAGGGATAATGAGAGAGAATCAATTTTAGTTTTAGTTTTCATGTGGCATTCGTTGCTCCAAGACTTTGTTGAGTACATGATGCTGGGGTTTGAACTCAGGTCCCTGTGCATGCCCGGCAAGCACCATAACGGCTGAGCCACTGCTCGAGCCCCTACATCTCACTCTTTGATAGGCACTGAGCGCCTTTTGCCAATGCACGAACTTACAACTGTGCCCATACAGGAGGTAAAGCAGTTATTTCCTGTGTAAATAGAAAAATTTGTGTCTTCTACTAGAACACAGCCTGTACTCTTATTTAGTTACTGAATTTAAAATCTTTAGATACTCTTTGATTCTCTTAATCCAATCTGGATGTACCATTTCACAATTTGGCCATTTATAGGGTAAATAATACAGAATACAACCTCAATCAATACATTTTACAATAGAAGTAGGAAGATAATATAATCACAACAAGATTTTTTTTGAAAGCAAAAATGGAAAGCACTGCACAATAATAAGGGCTTCTGATGACAGACTTCACTCTGTTCATTCTGGTGGACAGTGGCTGGTATCTCCCCTTCTTCTACAAAGGAGCAGCTATATTTTCCGTAAGTGAAAATGATTGGAATGTCCAAGGTCCTCGAGAGCATGTTTGACAAGAATATTGGGAGGCTTCTTCATGTGTGTGTTGTGTCACTTTGGAAATCCTTTCCCTATTGATATGAGTTTGGGGATTAAATAATCATAGGTCTCTGATAGGGCTGTGTGGCAAATACTTAGCTTAAATAATTTCTTAGATGCCAGAGTATTGCATTTTTTTCTTGATCTACACTCACATCCTAGGTGATCTCATAGATCTCTTTAGATGAATTTGAAAAGCCTGAGTGATCTCTTTAGTGCTCATATTTTCCCACATCAAACATACATTCTAACCCTTCTTTAGATTCTCCACATGGGCAGTTCGTATTTAACAAGGCCAAACCCTTGAGTCTTCTCACTTTTTGGTAAGTGGCCATATGATTCACCCATTTTCTCAGATGAAACACTCTCATAAATCAAATCCACAAATCCAAGTTTATTCTGAATCTGCCCACTTACCACTACTTCCACTGCAATCGCCATGGTTCAAACCAGTATACTCTTGGTCTGAAAACTTCACTTGTAAAAGCTTCAGAATGTCCTCCTGTTTCCTAATCTAGAACTGTAAATTATAGCTGGAGTGATTTTACTTTAATATTGTATGTCAAATGAATGAAACTTTCATGCTCAAACAACACTCTCTTCTCATTATTGTAAAGCAAGGTATGAACTCCTGACCATACCCTGCAAATCGGTGTCTGGGCTGTGACCATCTCTGAAGCCTTAGTCTCTATTGTACTGTCCTTTGCGCTGTCCATTCCAATCACAATGGTTTGCAGTTTATGTAACATTTCAAGCTCATAATGCTGCGCAACTTTTGCATTGCTGTTCCCTCTTGCTCCATCTTTCTGCACTCAGATGTAAACATGATTTTTCTCATTTTTCTTCAAGTTGCCCTTTAAGTGTCACCTCCTGTTACTTATGTTGTTCTATTTGTCTTCACCTATCTGTACCTATCTGATATTATATATTACTTACGTATTTATTTTGTTATCCCACTAAAAGGCTAGAATGTGATTCTCTTACTACAGGTTGGTTTCTGTTTTGCTCATTTTTATTTTCTAGAATGGTGTTTTAACTATCAACCATTAGTCTCTCAATCTAATATGTTGTAACATATTATATGTTATATATCTTTTACATTGATAATAAAGTATAATATATATATATATATATTATTTTTATAACCAGTAACTAATGACTAACTTATGGTCATTTAATGTTGCTCTGCCTTTTGGTTTTGCTTCCTAGGCAGACTGACATGAAGTCTACATTTTAATCTTTTCTAAGCCTACAATAAGATCAGCACTGTTTTGTTGAGTGTCTTAGCAATGCATTCATTTGTACATCCTTTTCAGCAATTCTATGAGGTAGGTAAAGTAGTGTATTCCTGTTTTAGAGGAGGAAAGTGAGGAACAAAAGAGTTCACTTATGTTTCCAAGTTGCATGGCGAAGGAGGGCCAGGGCTTCTGAGTTCTCTCCAGACTTATCTCACTTTCCTGATACCACCAAATATAGCAGTTTCTCTTTTATTTAAACTCTTATATTCTTTTCCATGCTCATGTGAAATTTAAGCTTATACAAAAAAAAAAAATTAGACTCCTATGACTATTCAAAGTCCAAGCAGAGTTTTCACAGTTTTGCTGTGAGGACCACAGGTAGATAACATCTTATGTAGTAACACTGAGATGTGTTTTGTTTCTTTTTCTGCTTTCAGTATACATTTCCTCAGTTTGGTTCTCAATTCTGTTTGTACATTTGAATCACCCGGGGAACCTTTAAAAATACTTGGTTCTACGTAACAATTAAATAAAAATCTCTGAGGATAGAACTATGGCAACCTTATTTTTTATAGGTCCCTTGTTAATTCTAATGAGCATCTAGAGTGAGAACTGTTGCCTTAGATCAGTGGTTCTCAAACTTTAGTATGTGTCAGTATTATCAGGAGGGTTTATTAGACACAGATGGCTTGGCCCCACCTGCAGAATTTCTGATTTGGTAGGTCTGGGGTGGGGCTGGAAAATCTCCTTATCTACCAAGTTCCCAGGTGATAGTGGTTCTGCCAGTTCCAGACCACACTTTGAGAACTACCTTAGACACAGTTCTTTTCCCAGTATTTCACAGAAGTTTTAGAAGACACTAACCCACTCAGATATTCTGATATTTTCTACTAAATCTCCTAAATTTCTAGCCTCCACAGGCACATAAACTAAGCACTAACATTGAACAGGTAATATTGTAACTATTAGTTGTGAGGCTTTTATGAAAAACCTTTTTTTTTATTATTATTTTTTGAACAACCTTACACGATTTTAACAAAATAATATAAAATGTGTATAAAATGTGTAAATATTCTGGATATTGCAATTATCTCCAGGAGTGCCCCCCCAATTACCCTCCCTTATCCCTCCCTTCCCTTTCCCTTTATAATTCTAAAAAAAAGCATTAGATTGTAAAGCATTACATCTTATCTGGATTTAACTCATGTTACTAGACCAGCTTTCTCACTGTCCAGGGTCTAGTCCCCACCTCCACCTATGAGTGGAGACAATCGACCCTTAGATCTCTGGGTTAAGCTGATTTTACTCATCATGATCTCTTCCTTAACCATCCATTTACCCTCAAAGGCTGCAAGGTCATTGTTTCTAATTGCTGTGTAATATTCCATGGTATAAATGTACCACAGTTTTTGGATCCATTCTTCCTGTGAGGGACACCGGGGTTGTTTCCAT
>PVKS010018794.1:0-39467 GCA_004027875.1 Aplodontia rufa
CAACCTTACAAGATTTTAACAAAATAATATAAAATGTGTATATATTCTGGATATTGCAATTATCCCCAGGAGTGCCCCCCCAATTACCCTCCCTTATCCCTCCCTTCCCCTTCCCACTATAACTCTAAAAAAAGTATTAGATTGTAAAGCATTACAACTTATCTGGATTTAACTCATGCTACTAGACCAACTTTCTCATCTGGGTCTGCCAGGAGACCACGTACCCCAAGACATTGGGCCCTAAGTTGGTCACTGTTGCATTGCCAATGTTGAGTGTTATTTCTGCAACACAAAAGGAATTCAGTATACATTTGCTAAATAAATCAATAAAGATGACCTACTATAGGTTATAATTGAAAGTAGCTTTTTTTCAATACATGTTACTGATGTGGGGTTTTTGAGATGAGGCTGGATGCTCTGCTCCCACTGGCAAATGGAGTTTGGGCCGACTCCAGATTCCAGCAGCCAAAATAGCCCGCTTCTAGTGTGTGCAGCGATTCCCAGCTAAAACTGGGAATTTGGGCTGGCTGCAGGTGTCTGCAGCCGACATAGTGTTAGCAGCTCTCCAGCTAAAAGCTGGGTATTGCGGCTCTTGGTGTGGTGGAAATTCATCCCAGGGCAGGCGTTGAGACTTAGTACCAAAATCATTGGTTAAAATCTATGCAAAACAGGTGGCAATTCTTTCCAAGTTCCCATCTGTGTCCACCCCCGTTTCTTAGTTTTCCAGGCTCAGGGATGAAGGTATTGCTCCCACAGGTGAGCCTCATGGTCATTTGCAAATGAAGGCCTTGAATATGCCCTGTCAATCACTCTCTACCCCCTAGATCTTAGATGGGGCCCTTTGTCTTGACTACCTAGCCATTTTACTATCTCTCCTAAAACTGTCTCATTAACTTTCATGGGGAAAGCTTTGTAACCTTCAGTTTTGAAACATTGTTATTGTGCTGAGTTAAGCCCACAAAGCCCTGTGGTCACTATAAATAATACAAACAAATTAAGAAATATGTAGCAAACAAGATAATGGACACCAGTGATGCCAGTTGTGTGGATGTTGGGTTCATGTCCTCTCGGAGTCAAAGAATGAAACCCAGGACACCGAGGCAAGCATAGTAGACAGAGTTTATTTTATAGAAGGCAAAGCATAGGGGAAAGAGCAGACTTCCCCCAGAGTGGGAGAAGGGGACAGAGTCGAAGAGGCAGTGAGGTTTGCCCTTTTTATATGACATCCTCTCCTCCATTGATCATTGCTTTCCTGCCCCCATACCTAGGACAGGAGTTCTGGTCTAGTCTTTGGTTCTTGCCTCAGGCACCAAAAGAAGGAATGTGGTTCCTTCCTTAGCACAAGGGAGTGTCTGCTTCTGGACTCTTCTTGCCAGATCCTCCTTATTAGCATTGGGGATATCAAATTAATCTTAAAGGAAAAGAACTGGTTTTTCCTTGATTGACTTGAACATCCTAACTACTCTGACTGCCTAACTTTTCCCCCTGTCTCACCAGTACAGGTATAGCTAGTGATCATTATCTGAGGTTTGGCTGGGCCTCACCAAAGTAAAACTTTGATTCTAGGGTCTGGCCCCCATCCTTTCAAAAAGCAACTTTAAGTGATTAGAAATAAAGAAGTAGTTAGAAAGCTCATTAAGTATTAGAGTTTATTCATTTATGAGAGAAACTACTGCTCCAGGAACCAGAACATTTGTAGTCCATTTTATCAGAGCAGTTTCCACTTAGGTCAGATTATGTGGAACTCAGCCATCAGAAGTTTGCTTTGCTAGCAGTAACTTTAAGGGAAAAAAAGTTACTTGCTTTTTATCATTAATCAAAACATTAAAGTTTTTTCTCACCATACAAATGACCTTGCCAATTGCATAGCTATAAAAGTCAATTGATCAAGACTAAAATTTAGCCATATTACTTTCAGAAAACTTCTATCCAATGTAGATAGGACTTTGTCAGATCAACCAGAATATTTAAATGCTTAGTTATTATAAAATTCTGTTTTAAATTCTCTTGTTTTTTTTTGTTTCATTCTTGTCCCGATGATCCTAAATTTACATTCACTATATCTTGTTGTATATAATACACCTAGTTTAATTATAAATAAAACTTTCCTGTTCATAGAATAGCTTTCTTTTTTAGAGAAAAGAAAATTTTGATATAGTTTAATATTTTTACTTTAGGTTAGTTCTTCACAGAAAGCTGACCTCCCATTAACTGTCATTTTATAGTTAAAATTTCTAAGTAAGCCTAAAAAATTTCATTGAAGTCCCAAAGAAGGAAAAATATCACATTATTTCGTTTTATTTTCTATGCTTTCCATTGTCACATTGTTGAATTAAGTTTGAAATTCCACAGAACTTTTGATGTCAACTCATATTACTAGTCACTTTTTCTTTTTCTTTATTCAGCTGGACGTCTTGTCATCTGGGGCTCCTGACAACTGTGAAAACACTTTCTTGGTGTCTTTGGGTAAACTCAAGAAGAGGTGGTTTAATTTTACTTTCTAGGCTTCTGTATCATGAGTCATCCTATGTCAGTGTTTTTGAAAAAGCTTGTATTACGTAATACTTCATTTAGGCACATGTTGTTTGTTTTATATTTTCATGACGATTTTCATGTAATGATAGAGATGAACTTTATATATAATGCAATGTGATTTAATCCAGCTATCAGTGACCACACAGAGGGGTTGGTCATTGGCATGCTTACCTGAGGTCTTCCAAAAGTTATCAAAGCGCTGTTTGTTATTTGGACATTTTTCATGGAAACATAAAAAGTTTATATTTAACTTGAAGAAGGAAAATCAATTCTATTTTAAATAATGTAATGTTTTATAAAATTTAGATAAACTTTTAAATCTTTTAAAAAAAGGATTAATTTATTGATAACATTGACAGTGCGATGGCATGACTAGATTGAATAGCTGTTACTAACAGAAACTAGAAAGTGGGGCATTTCCTTCTCTCTTCTTCCTCTTCTCCTTTCCTCATTCCCTCAGTCTTCTCGAAGACGGCCTGCTAAATAACGGAAGGATTAATCAGAACAATTTTCTTATCCATGCTAGCTAGTTGTAATCTTCTTAGTTAGGAAGACCACTAGAGAGATGTCAGAACCTAGTTACAAATACAGTTCCCAACTACTGAGAAGATTCATCTGATCAACTAGAATCATGTAATTTCCCATTCAGGAGAAACTGAGTCCTTATGAGATGGTGGGGAGGGGGGCGGTGTTGAAGTTAGGCAGTCAGAATAGTTAGAGTAGTTAGAATGTTAGAGTCAATCAAGGGAAAACCAGCTCTTTTCCTTTAAGATCAATTTGACATTCCCCAGTGCTAGTGAGAAGGGTCTGGCAAGGCGGTTCCAGGTGCAGACACTCCCTTCTGCTAAGCCAGAGGCCACATTCTTTCTATTGATACCTGAGGCGCAAACACAAGGCTGGACCCAACCAGAATTTCCCGCACCCATGTCCTAGGTTTGGGGGAAGGGAGAGGATGACCAATTGAAGGGTGGACTTCCTGTAAAAAAGGGCAAAACTAGCTTCCTCTTTGCCTCTGTCCCCTTCTCCCACTCTGGCGGAAGTCTGCTCCTTTCCCTACGCTTTGCTTTCTATTATTTTCTTAAAATAAAATCTGTCTACCATGCTTGCCTCCATGTCCCTCGGTTTCATTCTTCAGCTCCGACATCAAAACGGCATCACTTAGCACCTCTTAGGGAATTTGTTGTTTAAAGACTTGTTTTCATCAGCATATGCTCTTCTGAGGGAGGTCTGAGGACTGAGTGAACCAGGGCTGGTCTTGCTGCTGCCACTCTGAGCACTCTGCTGCTAACACTGCCTCTTTTCCCTTGTGAGGTCCACCTGTTTTAGATTCCCTGAACTCATTGTCACTTCCTCTTTCAAGCTATGAAGAGAAGAAAATATCACAAGTTTATAGCCACTAAGAAAGAAGAATAATATCAGGAGGATGAAAATGAAGAAAATCAATAAATAAAAATAAATGTAATAGGATAATCCAGATAAATAAGACGGCAGGAACAAACTGAGGTCATCGACATGTTATTACCAAATCTTGCTAGCTTTCCCCACCCACAGAACTGCATGATCTCATCATCCCTCTTCCAAGTCTCTTCACTGTATGTCTTGTTCTTTCATCTGCAGACCCGAGTCCTGAAGTCACATGAGGAACAAGTCACCATCTCTGTAATTCTTACCGCCTATGAGACCGATTATCTTGCCCAGATTTTGTTCTGCTGGTCCTCTAAAAGCTGTGACTCACTAGAGATGACAAGTGACCAGGCAATGATTTTAGTTTTCTGTACTGATGACTCAGTCCACACTACCTATGCTGGTTCCTGCAGTTAGACATAAACATAATACCAAGGGAGATATATGGAAAAACTTCCATTTTGATTACCCTTAAATTTGGGCAGATGCCTGCCAGCCCTAGCTATGCTCAGATGGGGCAGCTCAATTAACACGTCCTTCTGTTGGTCCCTTCTCTTTGATAATGAAAAGCACAGCTTTAGTATCTTTACAAATCATGTTACTCTCTCCTGCCAGAGGCTCCTAATGGCTGTGTTTTGTCTCATATGCCTGGGCTCTGTCTACCATCTTGCCTCAGGGACTCCATTACTGGTTGGAATCCAGCTATTAACCATCACCCTTGGACTATTTGCGTGTTTGACAAAAGGCAGCTTCTCAAGCAGTTGCCCACTACACCTACTTTGTTGTTCTGTTTCCCTATGAATCACCCTACCCTTAGAGGCCAAGTCAGCACCTGAGACTTCCTGGTGACTGTCCCTTCCTGTGACAGCAGCAAGAGTAGGGGAAATCCAGGATTTCTTCTATTGTATGGCATCCAACACTTTGTTCCCTGGCTTGATTGAGCTCAGTTCACTGCAGGAGGGAAGCAGTAGAAAGAACCACTTGGCTCCATAAGTCACATTCCCCAAACCCACTTCACACCTGCTCAAGTTAATGTGTCCCTGCTTATCTCACTCTACATCTACTTTGCAAATGGTTTAGAATCTAGAACTGGTGAGAAAGAAGTTTATGTAAAACATAGCACATAGTTATTTTTGTGAGTTGCTGTTGCCTGTCTCCCATTCTCTTTTCTCTCCTAGGATTCCCTCACACCATTTGGAGTCACAATTCTTTCAATTATTTTTTCATTTTCTTTTTTGAGAGAGTTAATTTTTTTTTCCACCTGGTTTTTCTTTTTCCTCGATTAGTTGTTTTTGTGGTGCTGGGGATCCAACCCAGTTCCTTGCACAAGCCAGGCAAGTAATACCTCTCTAGCCCTCATAGTCACTTTCTAAGTACATTAGTTTAGAGCTCTTTTGGTCTTATCCAAAAACCATGCTGCTAGAATCCCAATTTTAAATCTAAGTGAATTATCCATATATTTTGCTAAACACAATAAAACCCTTCTCTAGAAGAAAATCTTAACTCAGTTGTGTTTATTTTCTTTCTACTATGAATTGGTCTTCATCTTATGTTTTATACCCTGCAAAAAAAAATCTTTTAAATATTGGTCCTTGAATACTATGAAAAACAAAGTAATTACCCTACCTAAATAACAAAAACTTTTTAAGCTATGTATTATTTCACATAACTCAAAACTTTTTGTTCTCTACCTGCTCTGTACATTCTAGAGCAAGAAACAAACAAAACCAGCTAAGCAAAACAGCAACATAGAAATAACTCTCCTAATTTTCTCATTTCTGCCTTGGCTCATTAGCTAGAAAAATTTTAGTAGTGGATAACTGTCTGGCCTTGCCTCTATACCTTACTAGTTCTTTCCCGATAGAGAAGGACTTTTTTTTTTTTAATGTGTGTGTGTGTGGTATTGGGGATCAAATCCAGGTCTCAAGCATTCTAGGCAAGAGCTCTATAAGTGGGCTACGCACTCAGCTCAAGAAATGTGTAAAGCAGGAAGAGTTTTGGGGCACAGTCTCTGTGTATGAGTTTACCCACAGGTCGCACTTGCTCTTGATTTTACTTCTATGGTGTATCTCACCAAACAAGCCTGCCTATTTTGTGATATGCTGTCCAGCTCCTCAACCAGTGACTGTGTGGTCTAGTCCAACTCAGGAGAAAAAAGTAAAAAGTTTCATCTAGCTCCAAATTCAAGTCACAATATCTGATCCAGCTTTGCTTCCAATTAAGTTGATGTTTTTCTCCTTGTCTAACTTCTGTATCTGTTATTGAATGTGTTCAGAACACAAATGGAAGGATAGGTAATAGCAAGGGTATCCAAAACTATAACAGATTTCTTTTTGTAGGGTTGATATACTCTGCATGTAGCATCATGGTAAGGATATTCTAAAAACCCATTTGTGTTAGCAGATGTTTTGAAATTGATACCTAAATCAATGGACAGGTACAATATTATTTTTTGTCCAGTAGTAGTTGACCAGAAAGAGAACAAGAGTAGATTGGATTTTATGTAAGCATAATGCTGTGGACTGAATTATGTTCCCCCAAAATTCATGTGTTGAAGCCTAACTCCCATGATGGTTTAGATAGGGTCACAAAGCTGGGTCCTGATGATGGGGTTAATGCACTTAGGAAGGGAGATACCAGAACACTTGCTGTTTCCTTCTCAGCCATCTAAGGACACGTAAGTTAAGATTGCATGATTCTACTCTATATATTACCTTGGCCAAATGTCACATCATTGGTCATTAGAAAGCAGAAATGATTACATCTTGTCAAATATGGTGTTGCTCTGGAGATCAGAGAATCAGCTGAGGTCAAACTATAACTCCAGTAAAGACTCTTCTGCCAAAGCAGGCTTTGGAGGAGTGCTCTGCATTCCTCAGCATGTGGTGGTGAAAGTACTGGCTCAGGAAGTTCAAGCACAAACAGAACCTTGTAAAGATAAAGCTGGAAAGAACTAAATGATGTGCAGATAAAAGCAATTCTGTACTGTCTTATTCCTGAGAATAGCCCCCATGCTACAGCACAACACCCACACAAAAATTATTATACTCATTTAGCAGGGCAGTTATACCAGCAAAGAAGTCCAGAACTCTGGTGCAGAGATACAATTCCTCAACACAACATTCACTTTAAGTATAAAATTCCTCACCAAATTGCTTTTGTTAATTTTTTTTTTTTTTACTGAGTTTTGTCATGGATGATTCTCAAATCTCTATCTCTTATTTCCATCTTTCTCCTGTATTTCCAAATATACCCTGAACATTCTGGTTGTCATCCTTTTGCCCTAATACGTCATGGTTGAAAACAAGCGGGTCACTCCCACCCTACACCTCAGGTCAGCTCCTCTCCAGACTTGCCTGTTTCCAGTCAACATTGTTGTCTGGTTTATTCTGTTTCCAAATCTTTTCTGTTTTTCCATGAATCAGCTGTGTTCTTGAAAAATTTTGTTGTTATTTGTCAATGTCTTTCTCATTTATTCCTTTGAAAGACCACTGGTGATTTTCAATAACTTTTAGAAGAGTAGTGTGATACAAGTAGGTGCATAAGGTTAAAAATTACCTGGCAATGAATCAATGAAAACATTGTGTAGACATAAACATTATTAAGAAATTGAGAGGTAACAACCAGAAAAGGGCAAGATAGTAGCTGAACAGGAAAGATGACCTGTTTTGTTTTGTTTTCCAGAATCCTACTTGTTTATATTCAGAGGACAGTGAGTCAGGGGGAAGGGGGAGCCTGGTGATGCAAGTGTGATAGGATGGAACTGCTGGAGGAGGAGACAGCTGCTGGTGCCTTCAGGGGACATTGCTCATCTTGGAATTCCTGGTTCCTTTCATAAATCTTGGCTCAGAGCAGAAGTGGATTAAATGGTTTTCAAATTAATGAATGAAATGGGAGAAATAGACCAAAAAGAAGGAAACACTTTCTGAAACCATGCAAAATGATAAAAGCGTGGGTGATCCTGTAAAAACATCCTGGTGGTACGGATATATAGAATAAACAGGAATTTCAAAGCACCAAAAATTGCAGGAAAATAGGAGGCAGGCTACTTTGTGAGACTGAATAAGGGCATAGGGTGGGAGACTGATTAAAGTAGAACATGTTTGTTTGAAAATCGTGGATAAGCTAAACAATGCTAGGGAATCCAGTTCTAGGATGCACTGACTGTTCCATGTGAGATTCAAAGCCTCAGTCAGTAAAACTCAGTAACTGTAGTCAGCCCTTGGTTTCTATGGCAGAGTGGTCCCCGGACCCCTGAAGATGCCAAAACCTGAAGACGCTCACGTCCCTAACATAAAATGGCATAGTATTTTCATGTAGCCTATGTCTATCCTCCCATACACATTAACTCATCTGTAGATTACCTATAATATTTGATATAATGTAAATAACTGGGTAAATAGCTGCCGTTCTGTATTGCTTAGGGAATAATGATAAATAAAAAATTTTGTACATGTAGAATAGAGATAAATATATTTTTGAATTTTTTCCTTCATGTTTGAATCCCTGGTTAAAAAACAAACAAACAATGGAAACGAGGGCAAATTGTCCTAAGGTTTTTGACAGATCCTTGTGATTATTTCATCTTTTCAATGGGTTTAATTATTACTATTCCACAGTAGTTATGTTCTTTGAATGAAATACTTCTATCACTTACAAGTCATTACAACTGCTAAATAACTTTCGGAATTTGGAGGGAGAAAATGCATTTGCTGTTGTTATAGTTAAACACTTTCGGGTTCCTAGAAAACCAAGACAATTAATTAATAAATAATATTCTGTTTCTGGGCAACATTAGTC
Organism: Aplodontia rufa; assembly: GCA_004027875.1. Taxonomy (NCBI): domain Eukaryota; kingdom Metazoa; phylum Chordata; class Mammalia; order Rodentia; family Aplodontiidae; genus Aplodontia; species Aplodontia rufa. The sequence goes on from PVKS010018794.1 coordinate 8,740, forward strand.
AATTAGTCCATATAACCTATGTTGTAATTTAAACCAAATGGAACATTGCAATTTATTTCTACATCTAATTTTGAATCAGCTTTTCATTAAAGACAGTAATAAGACTAGTTTTCTTACCAACACAAGACAGGACCTAACAATGACAGATCAAAGCTAGTACCCTGTCCAGAAGATCAGTAAAAGTGGGAAGTCTCTCATCATAATCCTTGCAGCAGCTGCCATTAAATTCCTGCTGCCCAGTGAAAGGCCAGAGCAGCTGGAATGGAGAAAAGCAGATCCGAAACAACTGGGTTTTGATCCGAAAAGTTTTCTTACTTTTGCCCACCGTCTTTTGAGAAGGAGCACTGCTGTGCACACACGGTTTCTCAAACATGACTTGGCAATGCTTTCTTCTCAATTTTATTCTTTGAAATTGAATGAATATCAATAAGGGAGGAGATGGCTGTGCTCTGAATTTGAGGACAATAACATTCAGTGGGTGGATAAATCTCCCTTAGCTTTTCTCCATCTGAACTCTGAACAAGCAGATTATGTTTGACAATAGTGTGAATCAGCATGATGGAGTTGGTACGGAATGGACTGGAGACAAAACTGAAAGAGGGTTTTATTCCAAGCACAAATGCTATCTAAAGTATGTGATCTGAAGAAGGATACTTAACATGATGTTTTAATTCATCATCTTTCAAATTCATCCCATAGTACTGTTGAGAAAAGGAAGTAACATAAACAAATCACCAACCAGTACACCGGAAGCACTTAATAGATGTGTGTCTTAAGAGTTGCTTCATTTCACCACTTAAAGAAAGGAATCAGATTAAGTTTGTTAGCTATAGATGGTTTGGGTTTCACTGGTACATTAATTTTGAAATATAGATGCTATTTAAAAGAAAATGTATGTTTTCTTTGATGAATGATAGAAATGCACAACAAATCTCTTATTCTATAAAAACGAATTCATTTCAAACTCTGCCAATTAGCATATTAAAAATCTTTTCAATTCCTCATTTTTCAGGGAAAATATTCCCTTTTGACTCCAAGGTTTGTTCATCACAAAATTAAATTGTTTACAACTGTGGTTGTTATCCCAAAGTACTCAATCAAAATCTGGTTGATGGAAAACTCGTGAATTTTGCCTTCTTAAAGAAGAAATCTCACCAAAGTCAGTTTCCTTATCATTTTATTCAATGGAAAGGCAATAATCTTCAAATAATTTTTAATGACCTTAAATTCAGTATGCATATAAGAAGATCTATTTTGGTAATTTTTGTCGTTTCACAGGAAGAATTACAAGGGAATATTATTAGTACTGTGCTTTTATAATATCAAAATGGGTAATTGAAAAATGTCTTCAAATCAATTTTAATAAATGGATCATGTTATTTCATTATAGTTAGTTTGAAAAGAATTACAAACACATTACAGATCATTTTTTTTCTTAAGGTCAGATGCATTTTAGAGAAATCTTTCTATTTAAATCAGTTACATTAAACTCAAATTTTTCAACCAAATTATACTTCCAATCAATTGCATTTTTAAAAAAATCATATAAATGTAAATTATTGTCACAACTTGTCAAAGCAGATTTCAGTTTATTACTAATCCCCAAGATTAACCATGTTATCTTTTACCTTTAGCATCAACTTTTACCCATGACTACCATGTTACAGTGTTCATGAATTTTTTAAATCTTTTTTCCTTCTGTTCTAAGATTTCCATTTTTTTATATCTTCTATTTCTTTGCTAAGACATTGTATTTTTTTCATTTATCAACACTTGTTCATAATTTCTAGTTGAAGCTTTATTTTGATGATTTCTTTAAAAATTGTCATATGACTACTATTTTTGGCATCTTGCTTTAAATCTGTTTATTGGGTTCTTATTTGGAAAGGGGAGAAATTCATTCAGGTGGTCTGCCTTCTGTTCTTTGACTGGGCTAAATCATCTTTCTCTGTTGGGTGAAGGGTCATAGGCCACCCAGCTACTATATTGTTCTTCCAGTCCTGGGATCTCCAATCATTCTGTCCTCCTCATTGCCTCTTTCAAAATTCTTTTTTCTCTGATACTATTTCTAGGGTTTATAAAAATTGCACTTAATATACAGGAGCATAGAGAAACGAATTTTGACTATCTTTCCTGGACTGAAAGCCCAGTACTTGTCCTTTTAAAAGAATGAGTATCTGTTCTTCTGTAAGCTAAAATATTTTGTCATCTAGATTTTTATTCAGGATATAAAATGAAACAGAGTTGCTTCATATATGTTTTTAAGATAAATATGAAAATGCAGACACTACTCACCACATTTAAAAATGCTTTAAATGTTGAAAAACTGGTTTGTGCTTATAGGAAAATTCATCTGAAAATCAAAGCAATAAAAGCATAACAAATTAAAATGGAATGGGCTAACATTTCAGAATATGCAAGTCATTTTTATTGCACAATCATTACACATGTTTCAATTTTCTTCCATTCCTGCTTTCTTGATCATGCAGTTCAGATCACAGAACCAAAAAACAAAATTTATAGTGAATGGTTTATGATGTTGCTGAATTATGGAATAAGCTAAAATGATTCTGAAAGTTAAATAATACATTCATTTATTTTGAAGATTTAAAGTTTTCAGCATATTCATGGTTTATTTATAAAAATTAAATATCTGGATAATAAGCTTTTTCTTCTCTACTTCCTAATATTACCTTAAAACACTCTTTTAGGTGGAAATCATTATAAGAAAATGTTTTAGAAAGTGACTTTTGGTGTACTAACAGATTGAAATATATGTTTACTTACAGCCTTATAACTTTGTACATATCAAATATTATAAGAGTTCTCCTAGTCCTTCTTTCTTGGAAGTGGTAGACTATTTTACCTATGAGAAAATATTCTGGATCTCAGTACTCCCCTGAGTAAACCGATCTGATTATACAGCATTTCAATAACTCGCCTCAACTTGAACTTCTGATGAATATTAGAATTGAATGTTTTCGTCAGTCTTGGGAATGTGCCCAGTAATAGAAAATAAAACAATATATTTTTTGTTTTAAAACTTTACTTTATTAGAAAAGTTAGCTATGTCTTTCCATCTGCTTATATTATAAAATGATATAATTAGATACTCTAATTATACAGTTCATTGTATCAGAAATAAAGCTAGGAGTAAAACAGTGAGTCCATTTAGCTAAACTTTGACTTTTTGCAAAACTTCGTAGGTGAAAACTTTTATTTAATACAATACCTATTAATCCCAATATTTGCCCATGAGAGAATACACAGAGAACTAAGACTTTCATAAAAAATATTTTAAAACACAAGTTGTATTTAGACAAGTGTATAGTTGCAATGAACCATTACCTTTCAAGGAGGGGGAAAAGGAAGTCTATCATTAAACAATCTGTTGGGCAATGCCATGTTTAACTATTCTCATTGTTTGATTTTAATTACATGTTTATATCAGGAAACTGATTCACTTCCTCTGAACACCATCTAAAATTATAACCTTAAATCTAAGTATATTTGTTGTCAAACACTAAGTACTATGTGTGGGGGGGGGGGTGGGAAGGTGCCTGCCCACCAGTATCTTAGCAATTGCTTTAAATAGCCTTTTCCTTTTTCGTATGAAGTGTTTCAAAAAGTAGAATCACCAGCCACAGTAGGCATAAAGTTTCACCTGATAAAGCAGTCATTGTTCCATGCCTAGTCCCAAAATTGTTTTAAAATCTAATGACCGGCTGCCAGAAAAGGAATCAGATTTGAGGAAAACAGATGCTTAACACTTCTTATTCTGCTTTTCAGGAAGTGCCTTATGTTTTCTATCTTATTAACTATTCTTGATGTAGATTAGAAATTTAATAGATCTGCTTTTATTTTACTGAATGAATAATAAATTCACATGGTTCAAAAATCCAAAGTCACTTTGATCATTGACACTTCACCCTGCTCAGGGGAAAAGAGCAGATGGCCAGAGCATGAGATTCCCTCTTAAATTTGCAAGGCAGAAGTTGCACATATCACTTCTGCTTGAATCTCAGAGTTGAGAGCTTATTCCCAAGTCTACAACAACTTTCATGACTTATGGACATGCCCTTTGTGGGGGAACAGCCATTAAATAGATAAAGTTCTATTACTATAGAAGTAAAGAAAAATGATATTGATGGACATCTGGAGATCTTCAATCACCAGAAAATTCCTAGTCCCAGGATCTCTGGACCTGTCTGACTCTAGTCCATGCAGGTAATAAGGTATTGTAGAAGCTGATCTGAGGTCCAAAAATGATGAAAATAAATTTAGCTTGTTTTGTTATCTTTAAAAATATATTTTCTCCCTAGTTGCCCTTTGCTGTTGCAGGATTTTAAAAAAGGAAATTACCTGCTTTTAGTATACAACATATTACTTTGGGAATTCTAGATTTCTCTCCATGTACAGGAATAACAAAATAAGTCATAGCAGAACAAATAGGACATTGAGTTTAGAAATTGCATTAACTTAGTAAAACTAGCTTGTCTTGGCTAGAACCTCTGCTGTAGCAATTCCTGTTGCATTGCTGAAACACTACTTGACTGCGGTATAGCACACTGTATTTATGAGGCAGCACATCTCATTACGGAGAACCCTGATTGGTATGTGCTGCCTTAAATAAACAAAAGTCTCTTTCTCATAAAAATTTATCATTGGCTTTAGTTTGCACCTGCTAGAGCTGCATTTTCTTCTATGGTTGCTACTTGCCTCATGTGGCTATACAAATTTAAATTTTGATTATTTAAAATTAAGTAAAGTAAAATATTGGTTCTTCAGCTGCATTAGTAATATTTTAGGTGCTCAGGAATCTTACATGTTAAATGGTTGTTATCCTGGATCCTGTGGAGAATGTCTATCCTTGTAGAAAGTTGTGTTCCTCACTATATCTAGGGTAAAACATTATATCTACCACAACTATTATTCATCCCCTTCTAGCATCATAATACTTCATGTTTTTGTTAGAAGTCAAGTAATTTAATTTTCAAAAATATTTATTTGTACCTCATGATGCTACAGGTTTTGTTTTTAGAATTTGGGATATTTCCATGATCAAAAGAAGGATACTTACCCTCATGGATCTTTCATTTTAGCAAAGAAGGATAGTCAAAAATAAACAAGTATATCAAACAAAACAATAACTATCATAATATTGCAATTTTTAAACATTGATAAGTGCTATGGAACTAAGATATGTAGGATAAAAGGACAGGGATGTTTTGCAGTTTTAAATGAAATGCTCTGAGTGGGCTTATTAGAGGTGATATTGGATCAAAGACTTAACAGAAATGAGGGAATTAGCCATGTGACTATGGGAAGTGTGTTCCAGGACAAAGCAGACAGGGCAAAGAAAAGCAGCCAGTGTGACTGCAGTGGAGTGAAGGAGGGGAACAATAGGAGAAAACAAGAAATCAGAGATAGTGAGGGAGAGTCATGCACAGCTTGTAAACCATTGCAAGGATTTTGTGAAGCCACAGTAGGATTCTCAGAAGAGAACTGACATCTTCCGATTTATGTTTTGAAAAGATTAATTCTGCTGCAATATTGAGAATAGGTTATCAGCAAGGATGGGGTAGAGTGCAAGGATAAAAGCACAGATATATTTAATATGTTGCACAGTTTATGAACTGTGTTTTCTGACCTTTTTATCAACCTGAATTTCTATTGTGTCCTCTAGTTGGCATGATCCAGTTTAGTGGTGTCCCCTGTAAAATGTAGTTCCAAGAATAGAACACAATAAGCCAGATGATGCTACAGAAGAACAGGAGACAATTGCATCTCATGATCTGACTGCTATTGTTCTAGAGCTACTGAATTTGTTGTCAGAATAAGTTTCCTAAAGAATGCAATTAATCATTTTGAAATTAAATATAAATCTATATTTATTTTTCTAAATATTGTCCTGGTTATTTTGGGTTGGTTGTTTGTATTAGCCATTTTCCTGTTTTATTTAAACTATAAATGTAGTGTTAGTTTTGTGCCTTCACTTAAGTTATCAATACAATTTCACAAGACAAGAATAAGGCTGAGTACTGTGGCGTTTTTCTGCCTGGAATTTCCATTAAGCTGGAAAGAATAGAAGCAATTTTCAAGTTAATGCTAGTACCAGTTAATACTTTAATTATCACTAAATAATTTCAAACAGTTATAAAATCACTAGCATAACCATGCATAAAGTTTATATGTAACTTTTCAAAAACTTTAAAGTTACCGCAAGTCCTTACCAAATCAACTCCCAAACCTAAACTTTCTGATTATACCTGCCGTTATTTTCCTTTTTCCTCTGCTCTTGCTGTTCAGGCCTCCTTCATATCCCTCATAAAAGCCAGGCATGCTCCCCACTCTAAACCCCTATATATCCTGTTCCCCTAAGCTCATAATTTTGTTTCCTGATCAAAATACACAGATGGATTATGCCAAGACTTACTTCACATGTTTCCTGCATATTTGTCATCACTTGGAGAGGCCTTCCAAATAATACAATACACCTTAACATTAAAAATAAAGTAGCCACTTGCCTACTTTATTTTTCTCCATATAATTCAAGTTTTCTAATGCAATATAATTCTATTATTTTGTTGATTGTCTGCCCTTCTTCAGCAAGTTAGAAGATTCATTAGATATCTGTTCACATTTGCTTCAACCTATTTCCATATTCCTAATACTTAGTACTGTGTTTTGTATCCTTGGTCATTGTAAAGACAGAATTTCCTACTTTTTGAGACCAAATATTATTCTACTGTATATATTTATAAAACATTTTTTGATGCATTCATCTGCTAATGGAAACAGATTTGATTCCACAACCTGGCTGTTGTGAATGTTGGTGCTACACTGAATGTGGGAGTTGAGACATTGCCTCAAGAAATTTAAATCAGTGCTCAGCTGTTACAGTGCGTGCCTGGTGTGCATGAGAATCTGAGTTTGAACCCCAGCACCACATACACAGCTGGGTGTCAGAAAAACCAGAACTAGGTGAAAAACAAATAAAGTTAATTCTTTCTTTCTCTCACTTTCTCCCTCTCTCTCTTAAAAACAAACAAACAAACAAACAAAAACCCAAAAAACTCAAGAAACTTAATTCAAATCTTTTGAATAAATACCCCAAAGTGGGATTACTGGATTATATTGTAATTCTGTATATAGATTTTTGAAAAAACTTCATACAGTTTTCATAATGGCTTTGCTGATTTACATTTTCACCAAAAGTACAATAGTGTTCTTTTTTCTTCACATTCTCACTGACACTTTTGATAACAGCTACATCTAACAGAATTTCCATAATGATTAGTAACGTTGAGCATTTTTTCATGTATCTATAGTCCATTTATATGTCTTTTTTGGAGAAATTTCTGTTAAGATCTCTTGCCCTTTTTAAACTGGCGTCTTGTGTTGTGTGATTTTCTTGCATATTTTGTATACTAGTCCCTTATCAAATGAAAGGCTTGCATACACTTTCTCTTAATCTAAGTTGTCCCTGCAACCTGTCTTAAATGTGATTCATTCCCAAATAAAACCTAAGAATCTACTTGATTTAAAGAACTGCAATTGGCTTTGCTCTACAGAAAGTCACCCTCTTCCACATAACAAATAGTAACCATGAATACAATGAAAGATGATCTGCAGATTTTAATTTACCTGTTGATTTTACCAATGTTGACCAATAAACATTTTATTAGATATGATTGGGAACTAGAATTCACTTATCAAATTGTTTTGGTTTTTATTTCACTGGTCAACTTCACTTGTAGTGTTGAACAGTATAGAAATAGAGATTGCAAACTAAAAATTAAATATTCAGTTGTACATAAGTTGAATGATATTAACAAAAGAAAACAGTTTTAAAACTCTACCACCAAGGCTCTGTTTATATCTGAAAATGAACTGGTCAATTCCAGATCAATTTTCAAAGTATTTCAATAAATAAAATCCAGGAAAGTTTATTTTTGCATAATGATCACATCTTTGGAGAGTGAACTAGATACTTCCAAGAAAATATATCAGATCTGCCCATGAATTCCAAATGCATTATAAGGATGATTTGGACAGAAAGACATGAGTGGATATAATTTTTCTTAAAATTTAATCATTCATCTTTCAAATTTCAGACACTGGAAATTAAAAGCCATTGTTTTATAAGTTTTGCAATCTTATGGCAAATTTAAAAGTTTCTGTTTTAAATCTGTTTTTACTGGTATGGGGTACATACAGTCTTTATCCATCTATAAGGAACAATTATATCTCATATTTTGCTAATCTGGAAGGATACAAATTAGATAGATTTTAGGAAGTTATTTTAAAAAGATTACATTTCTCTAAAATCAATTTGTCAACCTTCTGATGTGCTCACCTTCAATCTCAATTGATACTCTGATGAGATGATGGATTGGTGTATGGATTGGTGTATGCTGGTGTACCGTTGACTTAGTTGCTTTTCCTTTGATGTGTTTCAGGTGAGGGGTCTGTAACATTCAGTAGTCTGATGTATTTGATAAGTCTGAGCCTTGTTTCTCTAAGATGGCTTTGATACACACACATGCTTCTTTCTGATTTAATCCAATAAGTTCACAAGGTGGTCATTTTTTATTAGCACCATTAATTGATTGATCTGTTTGTGTCTTATGATTGTACCAAGCAGGTAAGGAATATTGAGGCCTATATGGTCAACATCCGGTGGACATCTATTTTCTCAGACAAGTTTCCAAGTCATTCTGCCTTAGTGCTCAAAATGGAGTAGTTCAGGACAAACTTGTGCTTTATAAAAGTGGAGGTCGTTCAGTAGTAAAGAGTCTTTGGGTTCAAAACCTAGTGCTGCAAAAAATTAAAAAATAAGAAATGGAGTAACTCAGGGATAGGCACAGCCTGAAGGTGTTATTCTGCTATTCTTACACATCATGGAGGAACTCAGAGCAGGGAAAAATCTGCTCTTGATAGAGATTTTCTATGGGGTTATAAACAGAATGTTGGCAGAAATATGAAAGTTAAAGGCAATTCTGTTAAGGTTTCAGATGGAAATGGGAACCATCAAACTAAAAGAAAGTCCATTGTTGTTATAAAATGGCAAAAAGAGTCAACTGAATTACCCATGTTCTAGTGATTTGTGAAAGGCAGAAATTAAGTATATTTGTTGGGAAAAAAATTCCTAAGTAAATTATTGCTGTTGCTGTACCACTTCTCTTGATTGTGTTTAATAAAATTTCTGAAGAAGAAAAAAATTAAGATGGAAATTATAATAAAAAAGGAAACACATATTTGGAAAATTTTCCACCACAGCAGGTTATAATGCATTGATCAGTATGTTCAGGAAAGAATACCTTGGGTGTGTATGGCCAAGTGAACTTTTGATAAGAATACTAGTATAGATAGAAGGAAGTGAGATTGTATTCTTCAGGAAATGATGAATGACCCTGAAGACATTTCAGAGATCATACCTGTCATACCAAGGATGCCATACCCTAAAGTGCTGAGGCCTGGGAGATGGAACTATAGGGGCCTTGGATATCTTCAGGACTTCAATGTTCTCTATTCTGCACACCTCAAGTCCATGCTCCCTGTAATCTGGCACAGTGTTCCAGGGTTATCACAGGTGTGGATCCAGCAGGCCCAGGTATGACTTAAGCCACCTCTCTTCAGGGAGCAGGTAATGAACCTTGGAGTCGTTCATCTGATGCTCAGTGAGCTCTGCATACATGCAGAGTGCATCAGTTCTGGACAGAAGGCTTCCTCCATCTGAATTTCAAGGATGCCACAGAAAGCCTTTGATTTAGGCAGAGAACATTCACTGAAGTGGAACCACATTAGAATCTCCATTCAGAAAATGACCAGTGGAGCCATGGGATTAGATCACATAGAGTTCTCACTAAGGCATCTTGGGGAACAGACTATGAGCCACTATGCCCTTGGATTGGTAGAATCAGTATTAAAAGGCAGCTTAGGAGAGCCATAGGCATGAGACTCCAACCCATGAGAGCTACAACATGGGTTGCACTCAGTAAAGCTATGGGGTGGGGTTACCTGAAGATTTGGGGTCCCAACTCCCAGCCCAGTGTGTCCAGAAGACAGGTGATACAGTCAAAGATTATTCTTAAAACTTAAGTTTAATTCTGTTTGCCTTGTTGGATTTTAGACTTACTTGGAGCTGTTAGCTCTTTCTTCTCTTCTACTTGTCCTTTTTAGAATGAAAATGTTTATCATATGCCTGCCCATTTACTAAATCTTGAAAGCAAATAATTTGCTTGTTTCACAGACTTACAGGTGGAGGGGAATTTGCCTGTACAGGAATTGTACTTTGGGTGTCAGTCACATCTGGTTTAAATGATAGTTAGGTATTACTCTGGACTTTAGACTTTCAGATTGATGCTAGAACAAGTTAAAACCCTAAAGTGGGGTTACAAGGATAAAATAAAAGTATTTTGCATGTCACAGTAACATAAATTTTGAGAGTCCAGGGATATTTAAATATATGTATTCTTCCCTTCACATGTTGTACTTAAACCCCAAGTTTACGGTATTGAAACGAGGGAAATTTGGGTAAAGTTTAAGCCATGAGGGCACCACACTCATGAATAGGATTAATGCCCTTATAAAAGGATTCCACAGTGATGCCTGGACTGTCTGCCTTTTCTGTTATGTGAGGACTCAGGGCTCACTCCTTTATTCCCTTTCCCCATATGAAAGCATAGTAGTTCAGGGTACCATTTTGAAGCAGAGACCAAGGTCTCAACAAACATGGAACCACTTGAATCTTGATCTTAACTTCTAAGCCTCCCATACTGTGAAAATTTAATCTCTATTATTTATACATTATCCAGTTTGTGGTATTTTGTGATAGCAGCAGGGACAGACTAACAGTCATTCTGTGCTTCTTATTACCTCGTATCAAGAAGCACACAGCATGTGGCTCCAGCATTTTTAGTGATGGTAATTAACATTGACCACAGGTTCACATAGCAATAGCACAATACTTCCTTCGTAAAAAATTCCAATTTTGTTACTTCTTTGATTATCCATCAACAGTTAGGGCCTTAATCACTTACTTCATCTACAGTTGCATAATGGTGATGTTTCTCATTAGTTATCCTTTTGTTATTTATTAGCTGGAATTTTTTTTAATAACAACTTTCCTTCCCCCATTAAGTCAGGATATTTGGATAATGCAAATAATAAATCATGCATAAATTTACAGAACAAATGCTTATACATTTTAGTCACTGATTTTTTTAAAACAAGTAGTGACAAGTTACTTCCAGTGGTGTTCAATGAGTCTCTTCACCACTTCACAATTCTCTCTCCTTCACTCCCTCCTGCTCTCCATATTATAAACTCATAACATTCTTTTAATGAGTTTCATGAAATGATCATTAATTATCATTTCTTCAAATTGTCCTTCTATATTTGGAAAACATGAACTCTTTTATGATAATTTCTGTGTTCTTTTATACAAAATAAAAAGGTTTGTTAGATGTAGGATTGTTGACCCACTAGAATTCTCTTTATTCTTAATATTTTGTGCCACATGGCTGAAGTTAGTATTCTTTGCAAAACCATAATTCCCTTTAGTGGGGAAAAGTATTTAAGGACTATAACATGGATAAGTAATGTTGATTACTTTTGGATTACTATTGTTTCTAGGAATTTGCCTTGACCACAACTAGGAAATAATTATTATTATATATTTCTATGTTGTGAATATTATCTGGGTGCTAGCTTTTAAAATCTAAATATTCCTTTTAATTGACAATCATATTCACATATAATTAAGTGACATTTAATAAATACATACAGTTCTGCTTGTGGTGATATAGTTGTGTCTGTACTCAGGTGGATCAACTGTAAATTATTTTTTAGGCTATTTTCATGAGCTTTTATAAAAATAAGAACTCAGATCAAAAATAATGGGATGCTAAATTTGGCTTTTGTTTTGCAGAATTTTTCTGAACCCAGTGAACTTATGCATTCATTTTACAAATGTACAGAGCTTGGAACAAAACTCAAATTTTAGAGCCTGAGTTGAAAGGCATAACTGGACTGTGGTAAAGTTGGTACCCACCAAATATTGCATTTTATTTGCAGAGAGTGAACTAGAAGTTTCCTCCTCCAAATTAGGTACTGCTATGGAACTGACTATAATGCAACTTGGCTAAAGGATATTTTAAAATATTACCTCTAAGAATTTGATTTGCAACCTTAAATTGATTATCATAGAAATTCACAGCCTATAGCCATTGTGGTTTGACAGCATGAATGCACATTAAGAAGTCCAAAAAAAACCCTCAAGTGAAGAATTTATAAAACGTTAAAAATTCAGTGTTCCCACTTGGCAGAAGTAAATGCAAATTCTCATAGAAGAACCCAATATCATCCTAGGCTCAGAGTAATTTCATAAGCCATGTCCAAGTTCAATGAATGAGTAGATTATATGCAAAAGTCAAAACAGGTCTAGAGATGTAACAAATTATGAACAAGAACAAGTAGAAAAGCATATACAACTGAGACATAATAGCTCTTGCATGTGTGTGGGCAGTGTATAATTTACAATAGGTTATACAAACTGTTTAGAATTGAACCTAACAAAATATATGGACAAGATATGCGGAAACATTGTACAATTTTTTAGTGAAATATTTGAGACACCTAAATAAATGGAGAGACTTATCATGTTCATGGATGAAGAGAATCAATATTATAAAGAAATAATTTTGCCCGGTTTCATCTGTAGATTCAACGAAATCCCAATCAAGACCCAAAGAGGTATTGGGAGAATTTAGGAGTAAATTCTAAGATGTATATGAAAATTCAAAGACTTAAGAAAGTCAAGACACTTCTGTAATTGAATAAAATGGGACAGGACTTGCCTTACTAGATACTGAAACTTATTTTTAAAGTATGATAATTAAGACTGTGAAGTAGTGTGAGCTATAGTGGAGAATGTTAGGTTCTATAACAAAGGACATAAACATAGAGATTGATTTTTGAAAGACCTAACATGCAGATCGTTTCAGAGGGAACTATTTTCCTTGATAGTGTGTGGTAATTGGACATCTATATTTTAGTAAAATCTTTGACAGTATTTTTAAAGAAAAAGATGTTATTTTTGATTGCATAGTTAGATGACCTGAAATATACCTGGAAGATGAGGAAGATTACAAGCTACAAAATACATAGTTCCTCCAATTTCCAGAGGATATGATAACTTCAGAAATAAATGTAAAGTTTTAATCAGTTGAGAAGAATAGAAGTTATAGTTTCTTACTCTAAACAAAAATAGAAAATTGTGGTTAAATAATTTGGATCGAAAATGCGAGACTGTGTTATAATCCCTTCATTCTTTTTTTTTTTTTTTTTTTAAGACAGAGGGACATTGTCAGAGAGAGAGAGAAAGAATCAATTTTATTTAATTTTTCATGTGGCTTTTGTTGCTCCAACATTTCGTTGTGTACTTGGTGCTGGGTTTTAAATTTGTGTCCTCACACAAGCCAAGCAGGTGCTATAACTGCTGAGCCACTGCTCCAGGCCAATCCCTTCATTCTGGAAAGCAAATAAGATCAGTAGAGTAGAAGCAAGGGATAAGGGGGGAGGAGAGGGCAAGGGGAGGTACTGGGGACTGAATTAGAACAAGTTATAGTCCATGATTTCCTAATTATGTCAAAATGATTTCTATTGTCATGTATAACTAAAAAGAACCAATGCAAAATTTTTAAAAAGAACAAATGTTAGGGGCTAAACCTTGTTTTGCCCAACCTAACCAGGCTATATAATAGAACGACAAATTTCGATGGGAGATTTTCTAATTGTTAGGTAGATTCTTTCTACCACAATGCAATATCCATAAGCCATTAAAGCACAAGTTTTCAGAGATCAATGGCAACTATGCACATTAGAAAATTTCAAATGAATGCTATAAGAAACAAATGTAGAAGCTGATATGAAAATAGATAGGGTTTCATGAAAGATATAAAGAAGAGTGTTCATAACTTAGGTAAAATAATTAATGTATTCAGCAATACCAAGTTATACATATGAGTGAATAAAAAATGAAATGGTTGAATCAAGATTTTACTCAAATCTTAATTGTGTAAATCACTAATGATTCAGTAGTCTCCACACCTGAAAATGTACAATGATAGGGAACAAGAAATATGTCTAGAAATTTAACCCTCTTTCCCTGTCTCTCCCAATGGTTGCTATTTGGTAGATTTAATTTGAAAGCTATTTAGAAATTCTGTAATGCTACTGAAGGTTTAAATGGCTCTCTAATATGTAAGAATATGTTGTGATTAACATTCAATTGTCAGAGCAGAAATAGGTATATTCTGGGGTTTTTTTTGTGGCAGGGGGTATCAGGGTCACTAATCACTTAACCACCTCCCCAGCCCTTTTTAGTTTTTATTCTGAGATGATGTCTCACTAAGTTGCTCAGGGCCCCAGTAAGTTGCTGAAGCTTGTAATCCTTCTGCATCAGCCTCCCAAGTGACTGTGATTACCAGTGTGTGCCACCGTGCCAACTAGGAATAGATGTATTCTTTATAATAAAAATATGGCAATATGGAATTTTATATTTTTAAGTTTTAAAAAGTTTACTCTAAAGTTTAAAATGTATATAATATATAGAATTATTTTGTATCATTTAAATAAATATTATAAATAAAATATAATAAAATAAAATATAAATAAAATCAGTAATATAAATAAAATAATGTAATAATATATCATATAAATACTTTCTCCTTATTTTCATGGCTTACATATTAAGTGTCCTCCAAAAATTCATGTGTGAGATAATGACAGAAGGTTTAGAGGTGAAATAATCAAGTTATGAAAGCCTTAACTCAGTAAGTGAACTAATCCCCTGATGGGGATTAACTGAGTGGTAACCATAGGCTCATAAGGTGTTACTGAAGGAGATGGGTCATTGGGATGTGCCTTTGGGGTATACATTTGGTAATACGAGCTTAGTCAGTCTCTCCCCCGCCACCCCACTTCCCCCTGCTTCTTAGTAAAGTGTTCTGAGTCACTTTCCTCCACCACGCACTTCCACCATGGTGTCCTGCCTCATCTTGAACCCCAAGGACTGGAATTAGCCATCTATGGACTGAGACCTCTGAAACTGTGAGGCCCCCCAGTGAACTTTCCCTCCTCTATGCTGTTCTCTTCAGGTCTTTTAATCACAGCAGCAAACAGCTGACTAAAACACTTATGAAACCAATTTACTTTTTATTTTTTATTAAGGAGTTGAGTTATTGTGCAATCATAAATATATATAAAGTAACAATATAATATGCATTCATTCATAAACAAGAATTACCCCCATATAGCCCACACACCGGTCTCCTAATTCTTCTATATTTTGCTCCTACAAACAATATAAATGCTTAGATTGTGAATTTTCCAGAATTAAATGATTGTGTAAGTATTATTTGGATTCTCATGGTCGTAAAGAGTGTGCTACATTGTTGATTATCTCTCTAGATCCGTCCCTATCCTCCCTCTCTCGCTCCTCTCCCAACCTATTCCTCTCCCCCCACATATCTATGGTTGCCCTAAATCATGTGTTGTTACACCTTTGCTGGGTCTAATACATGATTTTGCCTAGATTTAGCTACAGCCTCTACAAATGTGTGAAAATGGTCTACCCTTGACTCTCTGGATTTGGCTAGATTTGCTCAGCATGATTTCTCCTGTTGCCATCCATTTGGGACTGATTTTATTTTTTTTAAAAAGTTGGATACATTGTTTTTAAGAAATTATAGCTCAATGCACAAAATAGAAGCACAGACAAGTTTTCTCCTATCTTTTGAAGCATTTAAATATGTGAATCTCTAAATAAAAGTCAGTGATTTCACATATATTTACTTTCACCATTAGACCTAATACTGAAAAATATGCAAAATAAAGAGACAATACAACTTTGATATATCTTAATTCACAGCTAAAATATAATCTCAGCTGAAAGTGATTTTCAGGATTTTAAAATAATTTTAATAACTTCTTTTTCACAAACCTAACCTTCTTGGCAACAGTCAACTGTTTATTAATGTCCCTTGGCAGAATAAAAATGAAACAATCTGTCCAATAGTAATAGTTCCTGAGCCCCATGGATCTGTAACATCTCAACTTCTGGAAAGCTCTCCCTGCCATTGAAGCTTTCATTATTCATCTGACCATAGCGTAACCCTATTTCTTACTCTGGAAAACTAGTGAGCAATAATATTTCAGGTCTCCCATGGATTGCAAAGGAGATTCCTATGCACTGTGCTCAGTATATTCTTTCCACTGTGAGTGACTATATACCTACATGGAGTTTTTTCTCATTTTATATTTTAATATGATCTGTTCTCAGATTCAGAAAAGCTGGTATTGCTCTCCTTTTCAATTATTGTTTTAGAAATGAGGAGAACTATTCCATTGGCATGGTGCCTATTTAAAGAATTTCACACATATTATAGCAAACATATTTTTCATGTTTCTATGGCTTTTATTAAAACTTATGCAATATTTGGTAAATCACTTAGATCTTGACACTCAAAAAACTCTTGAATCAAAATCAGGTTATCAGGAATTTCTGAGATGGCTATGTTAATTTAGCTGACTAAGCTTCTATGGAAAACAAGTAGAAAACACACACACAAAATTACAAAAAAAGGTCGGAGGGATTGTTTGAAGTCACTGAAAGTTGCTGAGGCTCTAAAGACATGAGGGGCCAAGATTCCACAGAGGTGATGCTGTATGATGAGCAGCTTGCAGAGAGACTGAGCAACCAGGCAGAAGGCAGTAGGTCACACACACACTTTAGTAAACACATAAGGCATGTATGGGAAATATGGTCAGATCAAGAGACAAATTTGGAGTAAGAACTTACAAGGCAAAATCCAAGAGAGAAGGGAGGCAAAGAAAAATGGGATTATAAATAACAGTATTCTCCCTTGATGTATGTGTTTAAGTCTATGTCCAGAGAGAGAGAGTCTAAATGCTAAGAAGAAAGTAGGAACAATTTCAAAGCTGAGAGGACTATTTGGAAATTTCTTAGTGTGAAGGAAATGAAAATTGAAATTAGAAATTGATCATAGAGAAGGACCTTAGAGTTTCAAGTTGGATTTTCAATCCAAAATATTACCCTAGGAACAGTGTATAAGGTGACCGATACGAACGTTATAAGTCAGCACACAAATTTATTCTGATCTCCCTCCTAACTCAGGTTCTTCGCCAAAAGATGGAGTGTATCCTTTCTGAACATAACACCACCCCCTAGATTCTCCACAATATTTACCTTAAAGATCTCCATCTTTGGGGCTAGAGCGGTGGCTCAGCAGTATCAGCACTTGCCTGGCATGCAGGATGATGCAGGTTTGAACCCCAGCACAACGTATACAATGAAGTGTTGGAGCAATGAAAGTCACATGAAAATTAAATAAAATTTGATTCCTTCTCTCTCCCTCTCTCTCTCTCACTGCCCTCTCTTTAAAAAAAAAAAATCCCATCTTTCAGTGAGAAAAAGACCTACGGTTTACTCACTTATTCAAGTTGATGGTCCAAGCTTTTATTAATACATGAATATGATGTTAATAATGTGTAAAGTCTAGATTTGAAAACTGTAATATTCATATATAATTAAATAGCTAAAATATAATTATTTAAATGTTACATTTACTTTTAACATTAAATAAAGCAAAAGAAAAGATTGGTCAATTGAAATACTGATCTGAGAAAATATTCAAACTGAAGCACAGAGATGAAAGGAAGGAGAACAAAATGGAAGGAAAGAAGAAGAACATAGAAGAAATACGAGACATTATAAAAAGAAAAATTTAACAGCCTGTGTACATTTAAAGTCTCAGAAGCAGGAGAGAGAGCACAGGCAAACATATTTGGAAGGCTATGTCTAGAAATATTCCAAAATTAAACAAAATCATTAAACCACAGATCCAAAAGTAAGGTGGACCTTAAGATACATTCACCATATTAATAAAGAGGAAAAATCATAGGATGACACCAATAGATACAGGACAAAATCTGATAAAATTTCAGTATTACTAATAGCAAAACTAAGGAAACCTAATAAAAGACATTTACAAAAACTAATAGCAAATATCAAATGTTGAAAGATTTTACTTGAGATCAGAAATAAGCTATCCATTTTCAGGATTGTTTCTATTCTTATACAGGAAATTCTGGACAGTTTTATAAGACAAGAAAAAAGAATAAAGGTATAGTAGAGATAAGAGACAAGAACAGTCATTATTGCAGATAATAAGAGGTAGAAAATCCTAAAGAATACTTAAATAAAAATTAGAACTAATATATTTTATAAAATATACTGATGTGATCAATAGAAAATCATTACATATGTATTAAAGGTTAGAAAATAAAAAACTGTCATTTATGATAAAATAAGAAAATGCAAAGTCTTAGGATGTTTAATACTATGTACAAGAATCTACATAGAAACTATAAAATAACTGAAAATTAAAGCTTGTCTAAACAAGCAAAGGTTTTTGCAGTGTATTCAAAGGTTTTCATATTGCAAAAAGATTTTTTTCCCAAAATTTATCAATAGAAAAACTTCAGTCTCAATCAAAATCCCAGAAGATTATTTTGCATGATTATATAGACAGATATTAACAAACTGGTTCTAAACTTTATATGGAAACTCAGAGTCAGGAAGAATCAATCTGTTCCTGAAGTAGAATAAAATCAATGATACATATTACCGAATATCTATACTTATTTTATATACAGTACACTATCAGTGCAAGCAAAACAAATAGATGAGAATAGAGTTAGAAAACAAGTAGATTTGCACTTAGAATTTGCTATTTAACAGAAAAAGTGCCACTGTAATACAATGAAGTGACCGTCAGCCTTTTCAATAGCTGGCATTGATGCAATCGGCTATCAACACGGAAATTAACTAGATCTTTTCTCCAGATTATACCGTACACAAAAATCAATTCCTAACAGCCTGCCAACCTAAATGCAAAAAATACTAAATTTTCTGAAATGAACTAAGATTGAATAGCTTCTTGACTGAAATAAATATTTCTTAAGTACAACATAAATATACTAGCAAAAAATATTTGTAAATTCAACCTCATTCAAATAATTCTATTTGTTTGGGCTGAAGCAGTGGCTTAGCAGTTATGGTGTTTACCTGGGATGCATGAAGTAGTGGGTTCAAACTCCAGCACTGCATACACAGCAAAGTTGTGGAGTAATGAAAGCCACGTGAAAAATTAAATAAAAAACTAAATAAAAATGATTTTCTCTCTCTCTCTCTCTCTCTCTCTCCCCCTCTCTTTAATAAAAAAATTTCTATTTATCAATAGATAGCATTAATGTAGAAAAAAAGAAAAAACAAACAAGACTCAGTGGTGGAGAGGATGTTGACAACATATATATCTGACAAACATTGTTTCCAGAATGAATGTAAAACCACTCCTAAATACCAAAAAGAAAAAGGCAAACCTCCCCTTTATACATTATATTGATCAATAAACGATATTGATATGACCAAAGATGATATCCAAATATCCATTAAAATGTTTAACAATTCCTTCTGATATTATTATTCATCAGAAAAATAATTCAAATTTAAATTATAATAAATCAGCACTAAGCATCTATCAGAATAACTGGAATTTACAAAGAACACATCAGATGTTGGTACAAATTCAAACTACAGGGCTTTTTAAACACTGATGACAGAAATACACAGGGAAAATCACACTGAAAAGCTATTTGGCAATGTTTACTAATACTGAACACATGCACACCCCAAAATTTTATTCCTACTACATACATCAAACAGAACTGCATAGGTATCACAAGTCAGGTTCAAAGATGTACCTAAAAGGATTGTTTAAAATAGCCTCAAACTGTTAAAATAAAATTCAAATGTACATCAATAGTAAAATTAATAAATAAATTATGATAAATCCTTAAAATAGAATATTATGCAATAGTAAACAAGGGCAATGTTCATGTACTTATTAGAAGGGAAGAATCTAGCATATTGATGAGTAAAATGAAAATGTGTAAAGTGTACATATTATCTGATTGGTTGTACATAAAGTACAAAAATGAGAAAACCCTGTCAGTAGTGTTTATCTTTGATGGGGGCAATAATCATTGAGAAGTGCTGGCAGTTATTCAATTTTACCACTGCAGTAATTCATTAGGCTGCATAATTATGATCTGTTCACTTTTCAGAGTCTGTTCATTTTCAATAGAAGTTTACTGGATCCTAAGGAATGAATCCATTTTGATGTGAATTTCTATTAGAAATACAAGCAACTTAAAAAGAGCTTTATATGACTGTTAAATTTTCTTAAAAGCAATGAGGACACCAATATAGTAAAAGTAGAAGATATATGAAATATCTCAAGAAAACTTAAAAATCTCTGTATTTTTTGAAAGACATATCTGAGATGTGGTTAGATATTTAAACTTAATTGTCAAGATTAAGATTAAACTAAAATGAAAATTTTAAAAAGCTCCTGGTAATGCAGGAATGTTCAGAGGTGAAATGATTGGATTAAGAGGGCTATGACCTAATCCGTCCATCCTAGTTTGAATGACTGGGTGGTAACTATAGGCAGGTGGGGTCATGGCTGGAGGAAGTGGGTCACTGGGGGCTTGCAGTAGAAAGGTATGTCTTCTCTCTTGTTCTTTCTCCTCCACTTCTCTGCTTCCTAAGTTGAGCAGGTTTCCTCCATCATAGGCCTTTCCCCCACAATGTGCCCACCACTCACCTTGGCCCCACAGCAATGGACTGGTTGTCTATAGACGGAGAATTCTGAAACTGTGACTTCAAATGAACTTTTCCTCCTCTAAGTTGTTCTTGTCAGGTAATTTGATTATAGCAATGCAAAATCTGACTAAAACAGTCAGACATGCAAATGTAATACAACCTATAATGAAAAAAGCAAAACAACTTTATTAAGCATCTGAACTTAAGAAAGTACAGAGGAAAGCCAAGCTTGATATTAACATGGTAAATCCGAAGAACACTACTGAATCTTCTTTGTGCAAATTGCAGTAGCCAGTATATTTATGATATCTTTTGACAATAGCACACTGGATTAATTTTACCAGAAATATTAGTAATGGTGTGGTCTTAGCTATCTGTACAACATTAATTTTCAAACACTTAGTCATCCAACTGTGATCTTTCATTACTTCTCTCTAAAATATGTGTTGATTACCTTCTATGTGGTATGTCATTTATTAGTCTCTGGGTATATGGACAGTTGTGAAGAATATAGACATCCCTACTTTTGTGCTGTTTAGTCTAGAAGATGAGAGGTATGTAATGTAATGATTTGACAATAAACATATAATTTAAACTGAGATTTCAAGATCTGTATTTGAAATGAATGCACTCTTAAAAGAGACAATCAGAGAGATTTGATTTAAATTGGACACTCAAGGGAGTTCTTTCTGCAGAACTGAATTTAGACTGACAGCTAAAAGATGAAAAATTCAATATTATTGTTTAGATTCAGAATGTTCCCCAAAGTCCCATGCATTGAAGACTTGGTCCGGAACGTAACAGTGTTCAGAAGTGGTGCATTTGGGAAATGCTTGGATCATGAGGTATCTCTGTCCAGTGGTTTAGTCCATTGGTAGCTGAATGGAGTACTGGGAGGCAGTGGAAACCATAGGCATGGGGCATGGGTGGAGGGAGTAGGTCACTGGGAGGGTATGTCTTGTTCCCAAACCCTTCCTGTCCTTCCTCTTCTTCCTCTCCCTTTCCTTCTTTCTGGCTGTGATAAGCTGACAGCTTTCCTCACTCCACCCTTCTGCAACTGCCTTACCACAGACCCCAAGCAATGGAGCCAGCCAACTATGGACTGAAAACTTTGAAACAGACAGCCAAAATAATTTTTTCCTCTTCCCAAGAGTTTCCTTTCAGCATTCGTCTCACTGACAAAAAGCTGACTAATGAAGTAAAGAATGGAGTTTTGTCTCTTCTGACAGAGCACAGGCATTAAGGAAGTCCTTGCTGTAGGAAACCCAATGAGGAGCCATATGGCAAGGGCATGGTGACCCTGGATCTTATTATTCTTGATGAGCAGATTGAGTTTTTCTTTAAATGCCTTGGGAGGTTGTTGAAAGGTTCTAAGATGCAAAGCGCATGAAAATTAAAATTTTAACTTTAAATAATTGACTGGCTACTAAATTATGTAAAAAGTCAATTGGAGAAAGAAACAGTAGGCTTGGGGCTCCTGATTAGGATCTGTAAGTATCTCAGGCAAGCAGTAAAGGTGACCTGGATGACAATGCTGACATCAGGAATGGAAAGAAGTGGCCAGATGTCAGGTGTGCTTGGAGAAGTTAGAGTTGAGCCTCCCTTTCATCTGTGGCAATGAGAATGACAGCATGTGCTTAAGACTGTTAAGGACATAGGAGATAACTACAACTGTTGTTTTTAGTAAGTAAAAAATTCTGCGTTAAGCAGAATGGGAAACGTGTACCGTCCCAGTCCAGGGAGCCGACTGCTCTCTCTCGGCTGTGAATAAACTTGCACCTGGCTCATCAGTACTCAGGGCTGTCGTGGTGCACCACATCACACATTTTCTGTACCTCTGTCCTCAAGAAGAGTGTCTTTAAGCCCGGGTCTCTGTGGGACAGAGTAATAGCATACAACTCATGAGGACATGCATATGAACACGTACTGAGCCTCTCCTCCTTTCACAATTCCTACATATTTCTTTGCTTAAGTTTCTCCCTTTTGAGTGATTCATGCAGTGGCTGGGATTCATGTGACCTATGACAGCCTTGCTCTTTGTAATCTTACCTAACGGATAAATTATAGTCTGGCCTTCAAGCCTGATAGTCTCCTGGTACCATTTATCTATGTGCTTTTTTTTCCCTTTTTTTTTTAAGAGAGAAAGAGACAATCAGTTTTATTTAATGTTCCATGTGGCCTTCATTGCTCCGACACTTCGCTGTGTGTATGTGGTGCTGGGGTTCGAACCCACATCCCTGAGATGTCAGGTAAGCACCATTACTGTTGAGGCACTACTCCAGCCCCACCTATCTGCCTTTTCCAACTCCTCCAAAACTAAAATATTCCTTCATTTTACCTATTTTTAGATATGTTAACAAATCATATTTAGAGATTACTACTGTTCTAGATTTATATTTCATATTCTAATATCTCTGCATCTTTTACCAGAACAATGAATATGGCTGCTTCTCCATATCTACATGTCCCTTACTCCATCTAACAGGGGGAGGGGGATTCTGAAGTCATCTCAATTCCTTTTCAGCCAGTCAGCTTCTATTATGACTTTTTCTCCAAACCCTAGACTACTGCTATCTACATAGATCATTAGCCCAGTTTCTCTATTTTAAAAGCACAAAACAAAATAATATAAATGCTTTACTTCAGTTCAGTACATGTTTACTGAGCATCCATTATGTAAAAGCAAAATTAGTAGTACAGATTGGGGCACAGAGGCATAGAACCATATTCCCAGCTATTTGGGAGGCTGAGGCAGGAAGATCACAAGTTTAAGATCAGTCTGAGAAATTTAATGAGACCCTGTCTCAAGTAAATTAACATTTTATAAAACAATTTAAAAAGGATTGTGAATGTAGCTCAGTGGTAAGACTCTTACCTAGCATGTGCAGGGCCCTGGATTCCGTCCCCAATATTGCAAGAAAAAGTAAGGCAGCCCAGTTTCTTCTCTCTGATGCTCAAATCTATGTATTTTACAAAATAGAAGCTCTGTATTTATTTTAAAAATTGAGTTGAATTTATGCCATGGGAAAGGAATTTTATCCAAGTACTAATTTAAAAAATATTGAAGAGAGAAAAATCAACTTTAATTTAAAAATAGTATTTGATTAAATTAGTCAAAATATTAAGACAATCAATTTTGGGGGGGAGCCTCAATTATTATTAGTGTATTTTAGGAACCAGTGAGTGACACTTGAAGTAGCCTATCTGTACTTCAATGTGTTTTGCTGATGCTTTCAAGCTTAATCCCAAATCTTGGATTTGATTAGAAACATCAGGCTACCGTAAGTTAGAAGAGCAAATACATTCTTTGCTGTAAAATGAAGGGAGTGGCTCTAGTCCCAGTTAGGTCAGCCAAAAGCTAAAGGGAGGAAAAAGAATGGAGCAAGAATCAGATTTATTAAACCATATTGTATGCATTTAAAAAGCATATTTTATGTTATGTCTTCCAGGTAGAAAGAAGAAAAACCTGGTAACAATTTACACTGATGTTTAGACCCACCCCTGGGGTGTTTGTCAATTTGAAGTAATAAGAAAAGTATAAAGTTTTCAGTTGCTTTATAAAGTTCTTTGAGTAAAATTTTTTATTTTGGACTGTGACCTGGTTCCTGGATTTTTATGTCTATATAACTTGGGTTCAGGCTTCATGACCAGTCACTATATATTTAAGGTGTTGATATTAATTCCCAAATCTCCATGCTCCAAGAACTCTCTGATGGCCTGCAAGAATATTTGTGCCCATGCATCACTTTGAATCATAAATTTCTCCTGGGGATACTGGAGGTAGGACTGGGTGGCAAAAGTCCAAGCTGGCAGATCCACCTCTATAGTACTTCTTCTCTGAGGTTACCCTAGAAGGGCACCAGATATTGGTAAATCTTGGATGAAAATATCTGCCTTCTTTCAACCTTTACAAAATAAATAAAAAGCATACTGTTTTCCATGTTATGCCCATGTAGAATGTCAATAAATGATTGCTTAAGAGGAAAACTATTTCAGGAATTATTGAAATCGTTCTTTAATGTTTGCTTGGGTAGCTGAGCCAAAATGTACAGCCAGTCCAGTTTCCCAAACTCCAATCCTCTTGGTTTCCAGTACACTTTGCAATGCTATTGCTGTCGAGCTGGTAGAATTGGAAATATGCCTCTCCAGAGCAGGTTTAGAGGAGTGCCTTTGGGTCTTGAAATGGACAAGCAGTATTTCTTCTCTAATGAAGTGAGAAAGCAGCACTCCCAGGGAATGCTCAAAGGAGTAAATAGGAAGGATGCTAAATCAAAGTTGCTTCGGTTTCAAAAGGTCATAGCCCTGAGCAAATCTCTTCAATCATGGACAAAGCCTCTAACTCTTGGCAGTGAAATGTGATGCCAAGGCAGCTGGGTCAGAATTGGAATTTTTCATGAGCCTACACTTGGGCCTCTTTTGGTCTAGCAGCTGTCCCTTTCTCTGCACCTGGCCATCATCCTGATCCTTGCCTTTGAGTTTTCTCATAGAAGCCCTTTTCTTGCTCTGGGCAATCTGGACTCCACAGAAATAATAATAAAAAAATAGTCCTTGAAAATACTAGAACAAGTTTGTGCTACAGTAGTTACCTTACTTCAAATCAGTAGGCAGGATGAGCTTATAAATTAATGGATACAGAACTTGAAGCAGGGAGGTGTATCACCTAGTTCCATTCATTAGAGGACCCTGGTGGAGATGTGGTGGTTAGAGTAGAAAAGGTATGGTTGCAGAGCAGCAATAGATATGAGAACCACCATAAGCTGGATAACAAAGATATGTTCAGACGTGTGACTGCCAAAATACGATACTTTGATAAGGCAGCCAAAAAATAAAATTTTTTGGTATGTAATCACCTAGAATGAAAATAAAATTCCACAATGGAAGGTGCAAATCTTGAAGTGTGGCATTATGGAAAGCATAAACAAAAAACTGCTTTACATACCTTACACAGATGTGTCGGAATCCAACAAAAACATTCAGATTCCTTTATCCATGATCTAATAGGTAATGATTTTCAGAATGGGTCTCTCTTTTTTTTTCTACATTTATGTTTCCCTTCCTTTTTGCTAAAAGTCATTCTGTTGTTTGATAAAAAAAAAAACAATAATTTCCATGAAGTAAATGGAGAAATGTTAAAGAACCTCCCATAAAACACTGAACAGAAAGAAAATATGTCTTCAGAGTATTTGGATCCATAAGAAACAAATAGGCAGTCTGAGTACGTTCATACTCAGTTGGCTCCTTGGGTGTTTACCCAATCAGATGAAATAATGTAGGTAAAATGCTGAGACATGAGCCATGGCAAAAGCTCACTGTTTGTGCTGTGGTTAGGAGTGTATTTCCCAGGGATCATGTGTTGTATGCTTGTCAGCGTGGTGATATAAGGAAGTGGAGGAAACTTTAAGAGGTGTAATCTAATACAAGCTAAACAGATCACTGGGGGTGCTGTTCACAGAATGACTTATATCTCATGTGATCCTAATGAGTTTTTTCAAGAGGATTCATACACATATACATTCACAAGATTGACCCCTTCCATCACCTCTGGCTTCCAGTTTCACTATTTGATCTTTTTCCCTTTGTATATACTCTCCTGCCATGATGCCACCCACCAAGTGATAACCCAGCCAAGGATGTCCTATCAGAGGACAAATGAATAGAGTAGATCAATCTTAAACTTTCAGCCTCTAAAACTTTGAGCTAAATAAACCTCTTTTCTTTATGAAGAATAAAGCCTCATGTACTTTGCTGTAGCAATGGAAAATTAACTGATTTTATTGTTGGCATCATTTGTAAATTAAGATAATCATCAAAATTTTGATGTATTGAACACTCAATAACATGAAAAATGTTGTCCTTATTTACTGATAAACACGACTAAAGACACAAACCCAGTCAATACTCAGTTCTGCATGCTAAACTGATTATGGCTAATAAGTATGGTAGATTGAAAAAAATCACTGCAAATCATTCAATTTCCATGTACATACTGCCTTGCCCTGTAATTTGGAGTATCTGCCTACTATCTTGCTAGGTTTGGTCATCAAACTTGTTTTAGGCAATGGGACAGTAGTAAACAAGCACCGACTTACAAAATACTTATGCATTGATTGGGACCTGTCTTTTTCTTACTGCTGATAACTCATGTGAATGAGCCTTGCCTAGCTTGATGAAGAGGAACCCATGACCTGGTCACCACTGTTTCATCATACAAGTTCCAGCAAGTCACAAGACTGTGAGTGGAATCCTTCCAAGTCAGCCACCCCCATTCAGTCCCCAGGTGATCGCTGATGCATGAAAAGCATCAGCTGAGACCTTTAGAAGAGTCATTCATTAAGTGCAGCCTATATTGTAGCCTGATGTACTGTGAGCTAAATAAATGCTTCTGGTTTCAAGCCACTAAATTCAGGATTACAGGATACTCCCCAAAGTTAATAGATACAGTAAGAAAATGAAATCCTAATTAACCTTTCTCAAAACTCTAGCATAACTGGGGTAGAAAGTAGAAATTTGCAATCATTTGATTAACAAGATGATATTAATAGACATTGTGATGAAGTCAGGTCTCATTCTGATCTGTATTATCTACTTTGGCATTACATAAGACCATGTCATATGAAATTATTAATACACAGGTGATTGCTCATTCCTGGAATTTAAGGTCATCTGGTTTTGTACTCTGTCTTATTTTGGAAAATGGAAGAAAAAGGGCTTAATGTAAGTTAACAACTGAGAACTATTAGTGTCTATGTCCCAACAAGATTTTATCTTATAAAACTCTTACCCCCATTATCCTGCCAGCCTGGGGGAGTAAATATTTTTCTATATGACAATCTTATACCTGGTAATTGGGCAGGTCATCTTCCTTTGCATATCCATATTTTTAGAGGAATTGTTATAGACTCTAAAATGTTGGCTTCCATGTAATAGTAAAATTGAAATAGAGAATTTTTAATAATTAAACTAGCCAACACTGCCAGCATTTCTAATTTTTTAAGTATTTGAAGATCAGTCAATGATCATATTTTTCTAGGTGAGTGGGTGATGCTTTTTCTAATGTTAGGATAAAGAATTATGTCTGTAACATCTATTTTTGTTTTGTAAAATAAAACAGTGTAGCACTTATTTCAATTAATCCAGTCCAATCTGGTGAAAGTGTAGATGAAATAATTGTTTTATTCTAAAACATCAATTGCACTCAAGAAAAGCCTAATATACGAATCTAACCATTACCAAATTCAAATAGCTATAAAATGTAACTTTGCAGAACATTTTTAAATGATGTTATTATTTTAGTTTCCATTGTGGGAAAATATTTCTTCAGAAGATCGAAGATATTTACTGAAGAACTTTATAATACTAGAAACATTCTAAAATAATATGACGCAATATGTATGAACAAATAGATTTTTCACTGTCCTAAAATTTGTAGCATTTATATTTTCACTATACCTATCAAAATACTGTGGCTCAAAACATTTGTTTATTAAAGATAATTACATGTATTTTTTTGAGCACAGAAATAGAAAGAATTCTATCTGACCTGGGAGCTGCATGACTTAGGAACTGCTTGACTGTGGGAACTGCAATTGTCAGTTGGTCAGAATACATTTACCATCTGTTATCTTCCATGTTTCTGCTTGGCACTGCCCCCTGGAACATTCAAAGTTTAGCATTAAAATTCTCTTCCAGTTGTGATCTGCCCAAGTCAGTGTTTTTCCAGCTTTTACAATGCATACCTGTTAAATCCATCATTCCTATGAGCATAGCTTTGTCTGACTGGGGACAAAGCATTTGGGCAGGTTGGTTTATACATAGTAGAAAATATGCCAGCAGCAGATGGATAGGTGGGGCCATTGTTACTGGTAAATTTAAGTTTTAAAAAATTGGTAGAAAACTTTTTTAAACATCTTTAGGAAAAAATAGCAGTTTGGGAACCAGTTTTCCATTTGCCAAGTTATGAAGTGTGAGAATGCCCTAATAATAGCAGTCAAAGTTTTAATAAATAAAATTTATGTAAGTGTTTTGTGAATTCAGTGGACTCTATTTGTGCATTGCCATGGACAGTCTCACTCACAGCCATGTTGATATTTCAGTGACATTGTGCAAGGGAAGAATTCCAAGAAGGATCCAGAACAACTGACAAAAGTTTCTCTTGGTAACTCACTATGAACTGTCTTCTGTGGCTTCACCATCTGCTCATTCTATTTTTAATATTCTTTTTAAGGTTTCCTATAATATCACTTTCATTTATAGTTTAAAATATTTCCTTAATTCATATTTAGAATCCAACATAATATAAACAGATATACAAAGCCTTGAAATTGTATTTCCTATCGCATCTTCTCTCACCCAGAGAGTACTCCAAGCAGAGTGGACTAACACTAAAGTTATAGTTGATATAAATTTGTAATTTTTATACACTCAAAGTAAAGTTGATCCAATTGTTTAGGTGCCACAGTTGATATGAGCAATCATAACTAACTGTATGGTTTTGTTATGTGAAATTACCCCAACTGTGAGAACAGTGAAATCGTTGCATTGAGTATACTCAATGTATTTCTGACACATACTTCAATTTTGCAACACACAGTACAATAGAAAATGAAAAGTAACTAATGTTTTCAGTAACACTAAGTGGGAAAAGAGTAATAAAAGTAATTATTGAATATTTTACATATACATATCTTCAAATGACATTAAAATTGGAAATACATCAGAAATCATATGTATCTGTCTGTTTAAATCATGTTATCTACAGCTAGAGTCCTTGGATTCATATCCAAGTCCTGACATTTTTTGGTTGCAAGACTTGGGGAAAGTATCTTAATTCTTTTGGTCTGAAGATCCTCACAGGTAAGATGAGAGCAGTGGCCTGCTGACCTCATGGGCTTTGAGAAATGGTTCTCTGTGGAGTGAACAGCAGAATGCATGTAGCTTCAGCTTCCCGTAGTATGTAAATCTGCATAGGGCAAACACACATTCACAAATTAGGCTTTGCTCCTACCTTGCATTGTCATGTGTTTCTCATGTATTTTCTCTGCTTCACAAAATAATCTGAAGGATACATTATTCACCAGTATCACCTGATTTTCCTTTATATATTATTTCCTTTCCTGAAATGCTTTTTCCCACCTTTTTAAAATTTTTTTTTATTTTATTAGAAGTATATAGAAATAAAATTGAGGGGGAAACATTATCAAACCAACAGTAATCAATGTATATAAACTTTGTTATCCAGGGGTAATGCCAAAACATGGATGACCAACTTGGGTTTCACGTGTTGCAGTTTCCCCCAGAAGAACTCTTGCGTTAAATGGGTATCTCGTGGAGGAATGTCATTAGCTTCTGGGATGATTCCTCCATATTCCCACTCTGGAGTCTCCTATGAGTTCTTCATACACCCTCTCCCCTCCCCAACTCCCTCCTTACACCTCCAATTATCCTAGGGAGCCATCCCCCTATTACTCTGAAAGTCATACAATTTGAAGTATTGTTAGGTTAGCCATCTACCCTACTGCTTCCCCATATATTCTAGCATCCACAGATGAGAGAAACCATTCGGCCCTTTAGTCTCTGAGATTGGGATACTTCACTTAGCATAATTCTTTCCATCTCCATCCATTTGATATCAAAAGCCATAATATCATCTTCTCTAATGGCCAAGTAGTATTCCATTGTATATATATACCAAAGTTTTTGTATCCACTCATCGAGTGAGGGGCATCTGGGTTGGTTCCATAGTCTAGCTATAGTAAATTGAGCTGCTATAAACATTGAGGAAGCCACATCACTATAATTTCTTCCGAAAGGAAGAAATAGGGGGTATCTCAATCCCTGACCTGAAATTATACTACAGAGCTGTAGTAGCAAAAACAGCATGGTATCGGTATCAAAACAGAACCAAAGATCAGTGGTACCTAATAGAAGATCCTGAGACAAACCCCCATATCCTTAACCCCCATATCCCCCTTTA